>CM038141.1:203479295-203693738 GCA_021437245.1 Aegilops speltoides
TTAGATGTGGTATTGTTGAGGAGAATGAAGCTATGCTTGCACGCTTTCGGGTGGATTAAATAGAGATTCGACCATTCTAGATTATAAGGATTATAATAATATCACTCGCTTATTCCATCTTGCTTGTAAAGCTGAACGTGAAGTGCAGGATCGACAGCATTGGCGCCGCACTAACTTTTCTCGCAGTCGACCTTCATCATGGACACCACGTGCATCATCTACTTCCACCGCACCATCACCTCCTTCAGGTGCCACCTCCAACCGTGATACAAGAAAGCGGCACAACCACCACTATCTGCCAAGAGCACACCGCCGGCTTGCACAGAGTTCTTCTTCTTCCATGGCGTCAACAGGCACACAAGTGATATTATTTGTCGTCAGTAAGGGAAGAGGACATTTTCCGAGAGAATGCAAATCTCAGCGTGTGATGATTGCTACCGAGGATGGTGGGTATGAGTCCGCTAGTGACTATGATGAGGAGACTTTGGCTCTTATTACACATGAGGAACACGGTGGAGATGATTCGATCATGAGACACAATACATGGCTGTCAAGATGCCGACAGTATGAATGTTTAGTTGCTCAACGTGTTTTGAGTGTGCAGGTTACACAAGTCGAGCAAAATCAGAGGCATAATTTGTTCCATACAAAGGAGTTGTGAAGGAACGTTCTATTCACGTCATCATAGATGGAGGGAGCTGCAACAACTTGGCTAGCATGGAGATGGTGGAGAAGCTATCTCTCACCACAAGACCACATCCACATCCTTACTACATCCAATGGTTCAACAACAGCGGCAAGGTTAAGGTAACACGTACTGTTCATGTACATTTTAGTATCTCTACATATGCTGATTATGTTGATTGTGATGTGGTACCTATGCAAGCATGTTCCTTATTACTTGGTAGACCATGGCAATTTGATAAAATTCAGACACCATGGTAGAAACAATCAGTATACTCTTGTTCATAAGGATAAAAATATTACTTTGCTTCCTATGACTCCTGATTCCATTTTGAAAGATGATATTAATAGAGCAAATAAAGCAGAACAGGAGAAAAATAAGAGTGAAAATCAGATTGTGGCAAAAGAATTTGAGCAACACATGAAGCCTAATAATAAACCATCCACTGTTGCTTCTGAAATTAAATTAAAAAGTGCATGTTTACTTGCCACCAAATCTGATATTGATGAGCTAGATTTTAGCAAATCTGTTTGCTATGCTTTTGTGTGCAAAGAGGCATTATTTTCATTCGAGGACGTGCCTTCCTCCTTGCCCCCTGCTGTCACTAACATTTTGCAGGAGTTCGCTGACGTCTTTCGACAAGACGTGCCACCGGGATTACCACCTATTCGAGGGATTGAGCATCAAATTGACTTAATTCCCGGTGCATCATTACCCAACCGTGCACCATACCGTACCAATCCAGAGGAGATGAAGGAGATTATGCGTCAAGTACAGGAGCTGCTCGACAAAGGTTATATACGCGAATCCCTTAGTCCTTGTGCTGTTCCTATTATTCTAGTGCCGAAAAAGGATGGTACGTCACGTATGTGTGTTGATTGTAGAGGCATTAATAATATTACGATTCGTTATCGTCACCCTATTCCTAGGCTAGATGATATGCTTGATGAATTGAGTGGTTCTACAATATTCTCCAAAGTTGATTTGCGTAGTGGATACCATCAAATTCGTATGAAATTGGGAGATGAATGGAAAACAGCATTTAAAACTAAGTTTGGTTTATATGAATGGTTAGTCATGCCTTTTGGGTTATCTAATGCACCTAGTACTTTCATGAGACTAATGAACGAAGTTTTACGTGCTTTCATTGGACGATTTGTGGTAGTCTATTTTGGTGATATACTGATTTATAGCAAATCTTTGGAAGAACATTTGGAACATTTACGTGCTGTTTTTAATGCTCTACGTGATGCACGTTTGTTTGGTAATCTTGGGAAGTGCACCTTTTGCACCGACCGAGTATCTTTTCTTGGCTATGTTGTTACTCCACAGGGAATTGAAGTTGATAAAGCCAAGATTGAAGCTATTGAGAGTTGGCCGCAGCCCAAAACGGTTACTCAAGTGAGGAGTTTTCTTGGACTCGCTGGTTTCTATAGGCGTTTTGTGAGAGATTTTAGCACAATTGCTGCACCTCTTAATGAGCTTACAAAGAAAGATGTGCCTTTTCTTTGGGGTACCTCACAGGAAGAAGCCTTCACGACATTGAAAGATAAGTTGACACATGCTCCTTTACTCCAACTTCCTGATTTTAATAAGACTTTTGAGCTTGAATGTGATGCTAGTGGAATTGGATTAGGAGGTGTGTTATTACAAGATGGCAAACCTGTTGCATACCTTTCTGAAAAATTGAGTGGGCCTAGTCTGAACTATTCTACTATTTAAAGAATTATATGCTCTTGTTCGGACTTTAGAGACATGGCAACATTATTTATGGCCCAAAGAATTTGTTATACATTCTGATCATGAATCTTTGAAACATATTAAAAGTCAAGCTAAACTGAATCGTGGACATGCTAAATGGGTTGAATTCATTGAGACTTTCCCTTATGTCATTAAACACAAGAAGGGTAAAGAAAATGTTATTGCGGATGCATTGTCTCGTCGTTATACTATGCTTTCACAACTTGACTTTAAAATATTTGGTTTGGAGACCATCAAAGATCAATATGTGCATGATGCTGAATTTAGCGATGTATTGCAGAATTGTAAAGAAGGTAGAACATGGAACAAGTTCGTCGTTAATGATGGATTTGTGTTTCGTTCTAACAAGCTATGCATTCCAGCTAGTTCCGTTCGTCTTTTGTTGTTGCAGGAGGCGCATGGAGGAGGACTAATGGGACACTTTGGCGTGAAGAAGACGGAGGATATACTTGCTACACATTTCTTTTGGCCAAAGATGACACGGGATGTTGAGCGTTTTGTTGCTTGCTGCACTACTTGTCAAAAAGCTAAGTCACGACTCAATCCTCATGGTTTATATATGCCTTTGCTCGTACCTAGTGTTCCTTGGGAGGATATATCTATGGACTTTGTTTTAGGTTTACCTAGAACAAAGAAGGGAGGGATAGCATATTTGTTGTCGTGGATAGATTCTCAAAATGGCACACTTTATACCATGTCATAAAAGCGATGATGTCATTAATGTTGCTGATTTGTTCTTTCGTGAAATTATTCGCTTGCATGGTGTGCCAAATACTATTGTTTCAGATCGTGATACTAAATTTCTTAGCCACTTTTGGAGATGTTTATGGGCTAAGTTGGGGACTAAACTGCTTTTTAGTACTACTTGTCACCCCCAAACCGATGGACAAACCAAGTAGTCAATAGAACATTGTCTACTAGGCTTAGGGCTGTTCTAAAGAAAAATAATAAAATGTGGGAGGAATGCTTGCCTCATATTGAATTTGCTTATAATCGCTCATTGCATTCTACTACTAAGATGTGCCCTTTTCAAGTTGTGTATGGTTTCCTACCTCGCACCTATTGATTTGTCGCTTCTTCCATCTTCGGAGAAGGTTAATTTTGATGCTAAAGAACGTGCTGAATTGATTTTAAAATGCATGAGTTAACTAAGGAAAACATTGAGCGTATGAATGCTACATATAAACTTGCGGAGATAAGGGTAGAAAACATGTTGTGTTTGCACCGAGATCTTGTTTGGTTACATTTATGTAAGGATAGATTTCCGATTTGCGCAAATCAAAGCTAATGCCACGTGCTGCTGGTCCCTTTAAGGTGTTGGAGAAATTAAATGATAATGCATATAAACTTGAGCTGCCTGCAGATTTTGGGGTTAGTCCCACTTTTAACATTGCAGATTTGAAGCCATATTTGGTGAGGAAGATGAACTTCCGTCGAGGACGACTTCATTTCAAGAAGGGAGGATGATGAGGACATCAATACCATTGTTACACCCACAGCCCCCGCTGCTATACATAATCGGACCAATTACTAGAGCTCACAAGACGCCAACTAAATTACCAGTACTTTCGTTTCTTGGTAATGATTCTAATGTTCATGAGAATATGACGCTGCCTAAATTGGATACATTTGTTTTGCTTACAAATATAGGGCCCAGATTGGAGAAGGATGAACATTGGAGCAAGAACCAGCATGGAGATGATGGCATGCGCAAGGGGGACAAGAATGGAGTTACAAGTGATGATTTCAGGACTTTGATAATGCATATAAACTTGAGCTACCTGCAGATTTTGGGGTTAGTCCCACTTTTAACATTGCAGATTTGAAGCCTTATTTGGGTGAGGAAGATGAGCTTCCGTCGGGGACGACTTCATTTAAAGAAGGGGAGGATGATGAGGACATCAATACCATTGTTACACCCACAGCCCCTCTCATATATATATGGGACCAATTACTAGAGCTCACAAGACGCCAATTAAATTACCGTGTACTTTCGTTTCTTGGTAATGATTCTAATGTTCATGAGAATATGATGTCTGCTTAAATTGGATACATTTGTTTTGCTTACAAATGAAGGGCCTAGCTTGGAGAGGGATGAACATTGGAGCAAGAACAAGCATGGAGATGATGGCATGCGCAAGGGGGACAAGAACGGAGTTACAAGTGATGATTTCAGGACTTTGAAGCCACCATAATGAGTGCATGAAGCCTTGGACGAAATATACAAGATGCCACTTCATAAATTTCGTCCAGAGGCTATTCTAGGTGCTCCGTCACCTTATTATTGGGCCAGACCCATGTAATTTCGAAATACATTAGTATAGGCTATTTTTACAGTCCGTATGTGTGGGGAAACCAGAGATAGGGTTAGTTTCGGACCCCTCCACCAAGGCCACGAAATTCACCCCCTCTTCCTCCATATATACAGCCCTTAGGGCACCGTTTAGACTTTGGGTTTTGTTTAGATTAAAAGTTCGCCATAGCTGCAACTTCGCAGCGTTTCGCTTGAGTTCAACGACTGCATAAAGGCGCCACGTAACCCCACCTTGATCAATAAAGCTTTCATCTTATATTCGCAATATCCAGATTGCAATCTCAGTTTCTTGCTTGTTCTTCGCTTGCTCGCAGGAAATAGACCCTCGTGGTCGTTGATCGTGTTCGGCGTGGTCAATAACCTCTCGGAGTTGGTTTAGCGATTGCTAAGGCGCGACGTCCTCGCACGCTCGTAGTCGGATCGTCAAAGTCGACTTCCACCAAAGCGAAATCCAGCATCTCATTGAAAGACGGGACACCTTTGCCTCTATCATTGAACGATGCAAGGAATGCCCTTTTGTTCTTGGCTTTCACGCGCATGACTTACAGCATGCCATCCGGCGAAAACAAGGAGAATAAGGCATATAGCCGCTGGATTTTCTTTAATTTACGGCCAAATGAGATTTCCCGGATCATAGAGCATCTACAGAAAGGTACGTTTGTCCCTACCAGGGGGCTAATGTCTATAAGCAACATAATCTCTCAAATTTTCTTCAAAAGGAAGTGCCAATAGGTTCAGAAACATGTCTGAAAAACATCAACGAATGATGTTCTTTGTCTTTCAGGGCCAAAATGTCCTGCTTAAGGCTGAATTTGAGGGTACTCAGCCTCCCGCGCAAGCGGAAGTATTTTCTGATTCAAGGCCGCAAGGCCCAGCTTTGAGTACTTATGGGTCCGACACGGACTTCAATGACAAAATTATGACTGTTTTAGTGAACATCTGTCCATTCTATGGCGCCCTTGAAAGTACTTCATTTTCTCGCGCGCGGTTTGCCCGATTGCCCCAAAATTTCTTATCCTCTATAGAGCGATATCGCTTCCACATATATATCGACCGATGCCAGAATGCCCTTTTGTTCTTGGCTTTCACGCCGCATGAGTTATAGCATGCCATCCGCTAAAACAAGGAGAATAAGGCATAGAGCACTGGATTTTCTTCAATTTACGGCCAAATGAGATTGCCTTGATCATAGAGCATCTACAGAAAGGTACGTTTGTCCCTACCAGGGGGCTAATGTCTATAAGCAACATAATCTCGAATTTGCTACAAAAGGAAGTGCCAATGGGTTCGTAAACTTGTCTCAAAAACAGCGATTTAATGATGTTCTTTGACTTTCGTGGCTAAAAGACCTGCTTAAGGCTGAATTTGAGGGTACTCCGGCCTCCCGGCGAAGCATGGAGTATTTTTGATTCACGCTACGCCATGAAAGCAGTTTGAGTACTTATGGGTCCGACACGGACCAATGACAAAATTGTTACCGCTTTAGTGAACATCCGTCCATTCTATGACAGTCCTTGAAAGTACTTCATTTTGTCGTGCGCTTTTGCCGATTGCCCCAAAATTTCTTGTCCTCTATAGAGCATATATCGCTTCCACATATATATTGACCGATGCCAGAATGCCCTTTTATTCTTGGCTTTCACGCATGAGTTACAAAGATGCCATCCGCAAAAAACAGGGAGAATTAGGCATATAGCACTGGATTTTCTTCAATTTACGGCCAAATGAGATTGCCTTGATCATAGAGCATCTGCAGAAAGGTACGCTTGTCCCTACCAGGGGGCTAATGTCTATAAGCAATGAATCTCTCAAATTTGCTTCAAAAGGAAGTGCCAATGGGTTCGAAACTTGTCCAAAAAAGAGACGAATGATGTTCTTTGTCTTCGGGGCCAAAAAGTCCCGCTTAAGGCTCAATTTGAGGGTACTCTGTGCCTCCCGGAGCAAGCGGAAGTATTTTTGATTCATTCAGGCTTCGCCAAGGCCCAGCTTTGAGTACTTATGGGTCCGACACGGACTCAATGACAAAATTATGACTGTTTTAGTGAACATCTGTCCATTCTATGGCGCCCCTTGAAAGTACTTCATTTTCTCGTGCGATTTTTGTCCGATTGCCCCAAAATTTCTTGTCCTCTATAGAGCGATATCGCTTCCAGATATATATTGACCGATGCCAGAATGCCCTTTTGTTCTTGGCTTTCACGCATGAGTTACAAAGATGCCATCCGCCGAAAACAACGAGAATAAGGCATATAGCAGCTGGATTTTCTTTAATTTACTGCCAAATGAGATTGCCTTGATCATAGAGCATCTACAGAAGGTACGTTTGTCCCTACCAGGGGGACTAATGTCTATAAGCAACATAATCTCTCGAATTTCCTTCAAAAGGAAGTGCCAATGGTTTCAAAAACTTGTCCAAAAACAGCGATTTAATGATGTTCTTTGACTTTCGGGGCCAAAAGTCCCGATTAAGGCTGATTTGAGGTATTCCAAGCTTCTGGCGGAAGCGTGAGTATTTTTGATTCACATACGCCATGAGCAATTTCAGTACTTATGGGTCCGACAGGACTCAATGACAAAATTATGACCGCTTTAATGAACATCTGTCCATTCTATGGCAGTCCTAGAAAGTACTTCATTTTCTCCGCTTTTTGCCTGATTGCCCTAAAATTTCGTCCTCTATAGAGGAGATATCGTTTCCACATATATAATGACCGATGCCAGAATGCCCTTTTGTTCTTGGCTTTCATGCGCATGAGTTACAAGATGCCATCCGCTAAAACAAGGAGAATAAGGCATATAGATGCTGGATTTTCTTCAATTTACGCCAAATGAGATCGCGGATCATAGAGCATCCGCAGAAGGTACGCTTGTCCCTACCAGGGGGCTAATGTCTATAAGCAACATAATCTCTCGAATTTCCTTCAAAGGAAGTGTCAATGGGTTCGTAAACTTGTCCGAAAAACAATGATTTAATGATGTTCTTTGACTTTCGTACAAAAAGTCCCGCTTAAGGCTGAATTTGAGGGTACTCCGGCCTCCTAGCGCAAGTGGGGAGTATTTTTGATTCGCTCGCCGCCGCGACCAGCCCGAGTACTTATGGGACCGACACGGACCAATGACAAAATTATGACCGCTTTAGTGAACATCTGTCCATTCTATGGCGGTCCTTGAAAGTACCTCATTTTCTCGTGCTTTTTGCCGATTGCCCCAAAATTTCTTGTCCTCTATAGAGCGATATCGCTTCCACATATATATTGACCGCTGCAGAATGCCCTTTTGTTCTTGGCTTTCACGCGCATGAGTTACAGCATGCCATCGGCGAAAACAAGGAGAATAAGGCATATAGCCGCTGGATTTTCTTTAATTTACGGCCAAATGAGATTGCCTGGATCATAGAGCATCTACAGAAAGGTACGTTTCTCCCTACCAGGGGGGGCTAATGTCTATAAGCAACATAATCTCTCGAATTTCCTTCAAAAGGAAGTGCCAATGGGTTCAGAAACTTGTCGAAAAAACAGCGACGAATGATGTTCGTTGACTTTCAGGGCCAAAAAGACCTGCTTAAGGCTGAATTTGAGGGTACTCCGGGCCTCCTTGCGGAAGCGTGGAGTATTTTTTGGATTCGCGCGCTCGCTGCGAGCAGTTTGAGTACTTATGGGTCCGACTCTACATCAACACATCCGACCCCACAAGGACCTATGACTCTAGCACGTGCAAGAGCTCTTGAAACCGAGGTGACTTCTCTCCTAAATGATATTTCATATGACCCTCTCGAGACATGGCTACTACCTAAGTCAGATACACTATGCATGATTAGGTGTCAAGAAGAACCTCCCGAGGATGCGCGTGAAGATGGACAAGTTGCCCACTCCACGGATGAAGAGAACCAGCTGAAAAGGACAAGTTCACCTTCCAGGCCCCGGACATCCGGCCTAGACCCCGGACATCCGGCCCCTGGAGACGCCAACACAGCAGCCCCAGGTCCCGACATCCGGCCTCCCACGAAGCCCCGGAAATCCGGCATTTCGCCCGGAAATCCGGCGCCCCGCACCAGAGGCTACAGAAGGTTGCACGGCCAGCCCGGAGATTCGGCCACCAGCCCGGACATCCGGCCTCACGTGAAGCCCTGGACATCCGGCTCGACGCCCGGACGTCCGGCCTCACCTGCGCGT
Organism: Aegilops speltoides; assembly: GCA_021437245.1. NCBI lineage: Eukaryota > Viridiplantae > Streptophyta > Magnoliopsida > Poales > Poaceae > Aegilops > Aegilops speltoides. The sequence goes on from CM038141.1 coordinate 203,488,228, forward strand.
GAACAGTGAAGGGCCGAAGCCCATGTACCCTTTCACCCCCGTAGACTATATATACTCCATCCCCTTCCTCTTTCGAGGGTCAGCAAAGGATTAGCTCATATTTTGTGTGAGAGCTTTGCTCATCCACTTGGTTACTTCTCCTCGGAGCTCAGGACCTCTACGGAGAAGATCCCCCAAGCGGATTCAAGACCCCTTCAAGGGAAGACTATCAAGACCTCCTCACGGAGAAGAACTCGGTTACCTTTTGTATGGTCCTTTGTTGACTTTGTATCTTGTGGATCTCTTATGTGTGTGGTGATCTAGCACTTGTGTGATCGATTCCTTGTTGGTTGAGTGATTCTCTCTCGTTTTCCCCGTGTTTCCCCTTGTGCTTCCGTGTGTTCTTCGTGTTTCCTCCGTAGGATCCCTCCAAACGTGAAAGATCGACGAATTAGGGTTCCACCCTACATCATATGGTATCATGAGCCACGTTGATCACGTTTTTGGAGCCCCTACCCCGTGTTTTCTAACTTGATTTTGTTGTTTTCGTCCTAAGTCCGAAAATCCCCACCAAAAATAGCCCCAAAATTTTTTGTGATTTGTTGGTGTGATGAAATTTTGTTGGATTTGGTCCATTGATTTGTGTTGCTACGTGTGGATCTAGCTTTCCCCACCCTCCCCACCCTTTTCCATCCAACAATTCGTCCGAATTTTGCCCCGGAGTTGCGATTTTCCCCGCGGAGTTCCTCGTGTTCGTCCCCGATCCAGAGCCCGGACATCCGGCCCGTGTCCCCCGGACATCCGGAGCCCCGGACATCCGGCTGCAAACCCGGACATCCGGCCCCTGGAAACAGCAACTCCAACACCCCGCACCTATTTCACGATACATTTGCAAAATTTTGCCACGGTGCCCACGACAACTTCCGCATACACACAACACTTTGCAAAAACACACCCACCGCTCACCGCTACCTCCTATGTCGATTTTGAGGTGTCTTGGTCTTTGAGATTTTGAGTTGCGGTTCCCGTGTCCTATTGCGTTTCGGCTATATAGGTACGGTTCGACGTCATCATCACCACCGCTCATCTCCATCGACTACTCAACATTGCCAAGGACGGTAACTTCGACGACATCTTTGTCATAACTTGCAATTGCATTGATACCCCACATGGCCTTACTTTTGCGTAGCTTACCCATCGAGACTAGCCATTGAGTATTGCCGGCAACGTGACTTGTGCACATTTAGTGATCATACTCCATTGCATACATACCATACCATAGTGGTGCATATCTTGGGATCCACTTGTGTGTCACAAAGTTGTCATAGCATACACAATTGCTATCTTGGTTCGTGAAGTTTTGCATGAGAAAAGAGCTCAAAAGTGAAAGAGCCACCCAAGCTTTTAAGCAAAGAGGAAAGATAAGCAAAGAGCTTATAAGCAAGAACCATAGCATCATACATCATTAAGATTGTCATATTGGATCATCTTGGATCATTGCACCGTAACACCATACATATAGCATACTTGGGATAGAGATAGTTGCATTTTTGCCTTGTAGGTTGTGCACAAGTTTGCGTATCCGCCTATTGTGTAATCGTGCTAGCGTCTCTCTAGTATTGTGCAACAAGAGCATTTCGTGGATTCCACATTTTGGCTCACTTTTGGTTTGCACAATCCCATTTATCTATTTGCGTGTGTGTTTGCGTGTACCCATACTTGCTTGGTCTACTTGTTGCATTTGCAAATTTGTGAATCTTTTCCAACATTATTGAAGCTCACTTACTTTTGCAATCAATTTTGTGCCACCATCCTAACCAAGCTCCACCAAAAGCTTTTGCTTGTGTAGGTGTGAGAATCGACAAGGGTTGGTCCCAATAGTGCTATTTCATTGTCCACATTTGAGTGAACTTGATTCATCTTCAACTTTGGTCAAAGGTACATTGGTATTAGTTCTTCTCCTTCTACCACTCACAATTTGCTTGAAATGATGGATAGGCCATGTTCTTCTACAAACCCACTCTTCATCGAGCAAGACGACGACATGTCATCATACGTCACCAAGAGCCACCTCTTTGGCGCACAACGAGCTCTACCTCAAGAGCAACAAGCAATGAGCGACCGCATCGACACCCTCGCCACCGACTTGCGACTCTCCGAGCAACGTACAAGAGACTACTTCGACAACAAGCTCGACGCGCACAAGCAAGAGAACGATGCAAGAATGGACGAGATCCGCGCCTTGTTGGTGAAACGGCCTCCTTCTACATCCTCGCACTCAAGACGGAGCCACTCAAGTCGCCACTCCGACGACTCCTTCTCTGACACAAGTACACCGTCATCGAACACTCTTCGACGAGCCGCGCGTCAAGACCGTCATGCATCTCGCAACCCACTACACGACAAGCATCCCCAAGAACAAGTTGATGAACAAGTTCCTCGTCCTCAATCAAACCAAGTAGCGTTTGCTCAAGCTCAAGAACGACAACATCTTCATCGCCAACAAGAACAAGAACGAGCGCGCCTACATCAAGAGCAACAAGACGCCGAGGCTCAACTTCTTCAACAACAACAACGAGAAGCACAAGCTTTTGAAGCGGAACGTGCCCTTCAAGCATCAAGTCGAGCTATCGCCAACCGCAATCGCGAAAGGCGCAATCAAGAGGAAGCCCTTCGAGAAGAAATTCAAGAGAGGAACTACCATCCGCGCGTGCAACGTCAAGCCCCACAAGCTCCTTCACAAGCACGTCAAGCTCAACCCCAACCTCAACGTCAACAAGAGCAAGTTGATAATGGACTTCCTCCTCACCAAGAGCAACATGAGGATGATTACCCTCCACGTCGACGTCATCATCACAATCGCCCACAACACAATGAAGAGCACCGATATGGCAAGCTCAAGTTCACAATGCCCAAGTTCAACGGAACCAATGATCCCGAAGAATACCTCTCATGGGCATTGAAGGTCGACAAAATCTTTCATTTGCACAACTATGAGGAAGAGAAGAAGATCGCTATGGCATCACTTGAGTTCCAAGACTATGTGCTCATATGGTGGGAACAAGTCCTTGAGCGCCGACAAGCAAGAGGTGAACCTCCAATCACCACTTGGGCTCAAATGAAGGATGTCATGCGAGCACGCTTTGTGCCCACCTACTACAACCGTGGTCTCTTCAAGAAGCAACAACTCCTCAAGCAAGGAACAAAGAGTGTTGAAGAATACTACAAGGAAATGGAGATTGCCATGATTCGAGCCAATGTCACGGAAGATGATGAGCAAACAATGGCACGATTTTTGAATGGACTCAATCATCCCATCAAGAAGATCGCCAACTTCCAACCCTACTCCAACCTCATTGAGCTCGTGCATCAAGCTACAAAGGCGGAACGTCAAGTGCAAGATGACTTCAAGTACGCCAAGTACTCATCCAAGACATACGGCTTCTCCAACAACCAAGCTTCAACAACTACTCCAACTTCGACATCAACCAAACCTTCTCCAAGCAACGACGACAAGTCAAGTTACAAGAAAACTTCTTCAAGTTCAAGTCGTCTTCCTCCTACTACAAGCAACCTCAAGCCGCGTGCTTCATCATCTACTCCAACCGATGAGACCGTCAAGACAAGCTCCTTCAAGTGTTTCACTTGCGGCGGCCGAGGCCACAAGTCATATGAATGCACCAACAAGCGCACCATGATACTCAACGACGATGGCACCTACGACTCAATGAGTGAAGATGAAATGGACGCTATTAAGCAAGTGGCCATGCACCAGCGCATCAACGAGGATGAAGCTGATCAAGTCTTTTGTGATGAAGATACGAGTCCCGCTCTGCTTGTCTCCAAAGTCTTGACACTTCAACATCAACAAGAAGAAGAACACGATGCCACATCTTCCACACAAAGGCCGGCATCAATGGACGATCCGTCAAGGTCATCATCGATGGAGGTAGTTGCCACAATTTGGCAAGCGAAGAACTATGCTCCAAGCTCCAATTGGTCAAGAAGAAGCATCCGCAACCCTACAAGGTTCAATGGCTAAGTGACTCCGACACTATACGAGTTGAGCATACGGTCCAAGTATCCTTCAAAATCGGTGCATACGAGGACACTTTGGAGTGTGATGTGGTACCAATGACCGTTTGCCACCTCCTCCTTGGTTGGCCATGGCAATTCGACCGTGGTGTCTACCACAATGGGCGTACAAACCACTATAGCTTCAAGATGAAAGGCAAAGAATATGTCCTACGACCCATGTCTCCTAGTCAAGTGATAGCCGATAAACAAGCCACCAACCAAAGAGAGAAGAGTGAGTAAGTGAGCCACCAAAAAGTGAGTGAGAGCCACAAGACAAACTTGAGCGCCTCTTCGCCTAGAGAGAAAAACCTCATCCTATTCACCACCAAACATGAGATGAGAGAAGTGTGCGAGAACCCATCGAGTGTGATGCACTTTGTCCTTGTGTGCAAGGATGGAGAACCAAAAACTAACACCACTCATGAGCTACCTTTGGTGTTTCAATCTCTTTTGCAGGAATTTCAAGATGTTTTTCCCGATGAGCTACCTTCGGGTCTACCTCCTCTTCGAGGCATTGAGCATCGAATTGACCTCATCCCCGGAGCGCCACTTCCAAACAAAGCTCCCTACCGTGTCAATCCCGAAGAAACAAGGAGATTCAACAGCAAGTACAACAACTAATCGACAACGGCCATGTACGTGAAAGCTTAAGCCCTTGTGCCGTTCCAGTTATACTTATGCCTAAGCCCGATGGAACTTTCCGCTTGTGTTCCGATTGTAGACCCATAAATGCTATCACCGTGCGCTATAGACATCCCATTCCTCGCTTTGATGATATGCTTGATGAACTTAGTGGAGCCAACTTTTTCTCAAAAATTGATCTTAAAAGTGGCTATTATCAAATCCGCATTCATGAGGGTGATGAATGGAAAACTGCTTTCAAAACAAAATTTGGCTTATATGAACGCGGCCGCGGAGCGTGCACCCGGAACTTTTGTGCGTCTCATGCATCATGTACTTCGAACTTATATTGGAATCTTTGTTGTGGTTTACTTCGATGATATTCTTGTGTTTAGCAAAACCATGAAAGAGCATCTTGATCAGGTTAAGCTTGTTTTGCAAACACTTCGAAAGGAAAGTCTTTATGCCAACTTGAAAAAAATGCACTTTTCGCGTTGACAAAGTGGTTTTCTTGGGTTTCGTTGTCTCTTCCAAGGGTGTCCATGTTGATGGAACTAAAATTGAAGCAATTAAAAATTGGCCCCAACCCACCAATTTGCAACAAGTGCGAACTTTCCTTGGTCTTGCAGGTTTTTATCGTCGCTTTGTGAAAAACTTTAGCACTATTGCAGCTCCTTTGCATGCTTTGAGTTAGAAGAATACTCCTTTTGTTTGGGGATCTTTGCAATCCAACGCTTTTGATGAGCTCAAGTCTTTGCTTACTCATGCTCCGATTCTTGCTTTGCCCAATTTTGACAAAACTTTTGAGGTTCATTGTGATGCAAGTGGTACCGGAATTGGCGGAGTTTTGATGCAAGAAAACGAGCCATTGCTTATTTTAGTGAAAAACTATCCGGTGCTCAACTTAACTATCCCGTGTATGACAAGGAGTTGTATGCTTTAGTGCGTGTACTACATGTTTGGGAACATTATCTTAGACCTCATGAGTTTGTCATCCATACCGATCATGAAACGCTTAACTACTTGAAAGGTCAAACTAAACTGAACAAGCATCATGCCAAATGGAGTGAATTTATTGAATCGTTCCCATATGTGATCAAGTACATTAAGGGTAAGGAAAATTTAGTTGCCGATGCAGTTTCACGCATATGCACGCTTGTCACCCAACTTGAGTTGAATGTTATTGGGTTTGAGCACATCAAAGATTTGTATGCTAGTGATCCATCATTTGCACCTCATTATGCTAAATGTTTGACGCATACATCTTGGGAACAATATTACCTCAAGGATGGTTATCTTATGAGAGCTAACAAACTATGCATTCCCGAGTCTTCTCTTCGTTTACTCCTTTTGCAAGAGGCTCATGGAGGTGGACTCATGGGACATTTTGGACGCGACAAGACCTTCGCCACGCTCTCCAAGAACTATTTTTGGCCCAAGATGTTTCGAGACGTCTCACGCTTCACCACCCGATGTTCTACATGCCGCAAAGCTAAGTCAAAAGCTCAATCTCACGGTCTTTACATGCCTCTTCCTATTCCTTATCAACCTTGGGAAGACATTAGCATGGATTTTGTACTTGGTTTGCCTAGAACTCAAAATGGAAAGGATTCCGTGTTTGTTGTTGTGGATAGATTTTCTAAGATGGCACATTTCATTCCTTGCAACAAGGTAGACGATGCTTCACATATTGCAAATCTCTTTTGTAGGAAATCTTGCGCCCACGGAGTACCAAAGACAATCGCTCCGACCGCGACGTCAAGTTCTTGAGTTACCTTTGGAAGACCCTATGCGCCAAGCTCGGAATCAAGCTCTTGTTCTCATCCGCATACCATCCTCAAACCGACGGCCAAACGGAGGTGACGAACCGGACGCTATCCACTCTCCTTCGCGTGTTGATAAAGAAGAACATCAAGGAGTGGGAGGCATGTCTACCCATCACCGAGTACGCCTACAACCGTGCAAGACATTCGACTACCGGCAAGTCTTCCTTCGAGGTCGTCTACGGCTTAAACCCATTGTCCCCATTGGACATTCTACCTCTTCCTCTACAAGAGCGCACCAACCTCGACGCAAGTGCCCGTGCAAGCTACATCAAGAAGATGCGTGAAGATACAAGACACACCATCGAGCGCCAAGTACAACGACTAGCGACAAAACTCAACATCAACAAGCAACCCATGATCTTCAAAATAGGTGATCTCGTGTGGCTACACCTTCGCAAGGAACGCTTCCCCAATGAACGCAAGTCCAAACTACTACCTCGAGCCGATGGACCCTTCAAGGTGTTAGCACGCTACAACAACAACGCTTACAAGCTCGACCTACCAAGCGACAAGTACAACGTGAGCGACACCTTCAACGTCAAAGACCTCGAGGTCGTGAAGATCTTGATCCGAGGTCGGATCCTTTCGAGGGGAGGGGATATGATGCGGAGCATCCCTCCATCATCCCCAAAATTTCTTGTCCTCTATAGAGCAGATATCGTTTCCACATATATATTGACCGCTGCTGTGAATGCCCTTTTGTTCTTGGCTTTCACGCCGCATGAGTTACAAAGATGCCATCGGCGAAAACAAGGAGAATAAGGTATATAGCCACCGGATTTTCTTTAATTTACGGCCAAATGAGATTGCTCGGATCATAGAGCATCTACCGAAGGTACGCTTTCCCTACCGGGGGGCTAATGTCTATAAGCAACATAATCTCTCGAATTTCCTTCAAAAGGAAGTGCCAATGGGTTCAGAAACTTGTCTGAAAAACAGCGACGAATGATGTTCGTTGACTTTCAGGGCCAAAAAGACCTGCTTAAGGCTGAATTTGAGGGTACTCCGGGCCTCCTGGCGGAAGCGTGGAGTATTTTTTGGATTCGCGCGCTCGCCGCAAGCAGTTTGAGTACTTATGGGTCCGACTCTACATCAACACATCCGACCCCACAAGGACCTATGACTCGAGCACGTGCAAGAGCTCTTGAAACCGAGGTGACTTCTCTCCTAAATGATATTTCATATGACCCTCTCGAGACATGGCTACTACCTAAGTCGGATACACTATGCATGATTAGGTGTCAAGAAGAACCTCCCGAGGATGCGCGTGAAGGTGGACAAGTTGCCCACTCCACGGATGAAGAGAACCAGCTGAAAAGGACAAGTTCACCTTCCAGGCCCCGGACATCCGGCCTAGACCCGGACATCCGCCCCCGAGACGCCAACACAAAGCAGCCGCAGCTCAGCCAAGAAGACTCCAGTGTCCGGACATCCGCCCCCAGTCCGGACATCCGGCCTCCCACGAAGCCCCGGAAATCCGGCATTTCGACCGGAAATCCGGCGCCCCGCACCAGAGGCTACAGAAGGTCGCACAGCCAGCCCGGACATCCGGCCACCAGCCCAACATCCGCCTCACGTGAAGCCCCGGACATCCGCCCGACGCCCGGACGTCCGGCCTCACCTGCGCGTGAACAGTGAAGGGCCGAAGCCCATGTACCCTTTCACCCCCGTAGACTATATATAATCCATCCCCTTCCTCTTTGTAGGGTCACCAAAGGATTAGCTCATATTTTGTGTGAGAGCTTTGCTCATCCACTTGGTTACTTCTCCTCGGAGCTCAGGACCTCTACGGAGAAGATCCCCCAAGCGGATTCAAGACCCCTTCAAGGGAAGACCATCAAGACCTCCTCACGGAGAAGAACTCGGTTACCTTTTGTATCGTCCTTTGTTGACTTTGTATCTTGTGGATCTCTTATGTGTGTGGTGATCTAGCACTTGTGTGATCGATTCCTTGTTGGTTGAGTGATTCTCTCTCGTTTTCCCGTGTTTCCCCTTGTGCTTCCGTGTGTTCTTCGTGTTTCCTCCGTAGGATCCCCTCCAAACATGAAAGATCGACGAATTAGGGTTCCACCCTACATCACACGGACTCCGAATGACAAAATTATGACCGTTTTAGTGAACATCTGTTCATTCTATGGCAGTCCTTGAAAGTACTTCATTTTGTCGTGCGCTTGTTGCCTGATTGCCCCAAAATTTCTTGTTCTCTATTGAGCATATATCGTTTCCACATATATATTGACCGATGCGAGGAATGCCCTTTTGTTCTTGGCTTTCACGCGCATGAGTTACAGAATGCCATCCGGCGAAAACAAGGAGAATAAGGCATATAGCCGCTGGATTTTCTTTAATTTACGGCCAAATGAGATTTCCCGGATCATAGAGCATCTACACAAAGGTACGTTTGTCCCTACCAGGGTGCTAATGTCTATAAGCAACATAATCTCTCGAATTTCCTTCAAAAGGAAGTGCCAATGGGTTCGTAAACTTGTCCGAAAAACAAATGATTTAATGATGTTCTTTGTCTTTCGGGGCCAAAAGTTCTGCTTAAGGCTGAATTTGAGGGTACTCGGGCCTCCGGCGCAAGCGGAAGTATTTTTTGGATTCAAGCCGCCACGCCCAGTTTGAGTACTTATGGGTCCGACACGGACTCAATGACAAAATTATGACTGTTTTAGTGAACATCTGTCCATTCTATGGCGTCCTTGAAAGTACTTCATTTCCTCGTCTTGCTGTTTGCTGATTGCCCCAAAATTTCTTGTCCTCTATAGAGCGATATCGTTTCCACATATATATTGACCGATGGCAGGAATGCCCTTTTGTTCTTGGCTTTCACGCATGAGCTACAAAGATGCCATCCGCGAAAACAAGGAGAATAAGGCATATAGCCGCTGGATTTTCTTCAATTTACGGCCAAATGAGATTGCCCGGATCATAGAGCATCTACAGAAAGGTATGTTCGTCCCTACCAGGGGGGCTAATGTATATAAGCAACATAATCTCTCGAATTTCCTTCAAAAGGAAGTGCCAATGGGTTCGAAACTTGTCCGAAAAACAATGATTTAATGATGTTCTTTGACTTTCAGGGCCAAAAAGTCCTGCTTAAGGCTGAATTTGAGGGTACTCCGGGCCTCCTAGCGCAAGTGGGGAGTATTTTTTGGATTCGCTCGCTCACCGCGACCAGCCTGAGTACTTATCGGACCGACTCGGACTCCGAATGACAAAATTATGACCGTTTTGGTGAACATCTGTCCATTCTATGGTAGTCCTTGAAAGTACCTCATTTTCTCGTGCGCTTTTTGCCAGATTGCCCCAAAATTTCTTGTCCTCTATAGAGTAGATATCGTTTCCACATATATATTGACCGTTGCCAGGAATGCCCTTTTGTTCTTGGCTTTCACGCGCATGAGCTACAGCATGCCATCCGGCTAAAACAAGGAGAATAAGGCTTATAGCAGCTGGATTTTCTTCAATTTATGGCCAAATGAGATTGCCCGGATCATAGAGCATCTACAGAAAGGTACGTTCGTCCCTACCAAGGGGGCTAATGTCTATAAGCAACATAATCTCTCAAATTTCCTTCAAAAGGAAGTGCCAGTGGGTTCAGAAACTTGTCTGAAAAACAGCGACGAATGATGTTCTTTGACTTTCAAGGCTAAAAAGACCTGCTTAAGGCTGAATTTGAGGGTTTTCCGGGCCTCCTGGCGGAAGCGTGGAGTATTTTTTGGATTCGCGCGCTCGCCGCGAGCAGTTTGAGTACTTATGGGTCCGACACGGACTCCGAATGACAAAATTGTGACCGTTTTGGTGAACATCTGTCCATTCTATGGCAGTCCTTGAAAGTACTTCATTTTGTCGTGCGCTTTTTGCCTGATTGCCCCAAAATTTCTTATCCTCTATAGAGCATATATCGTTTCCACATATATATTGACCGATGCGAGGAATGCCTTTTTGTTCTTGGCTTTCACGCGCATCAGTTACAGCATGCCATCCGGCGAAAACAAGGAGAATAAGGCATATAGACGCTTGATTTTCTTCAATTTACGGCCAAATGAGATTGCCGGATCATAGAGCATCTACAGAAAGGTACGTTTGTCCCTACCAGGGGGCCTAGTGTCTATAAGCAACATAATCTCTCGAATTTCCTTCAAAAGGAAGTGTCAATGGGTTCAGAAACTTGTCTGAAAAACAGCAACGAATGATGTTCTTTGTCTTACAGGGCCAAAAAGTCCTACTTAAGGCTGAATTTAAGGGTACTCCGGGCCTCCTAGCGCAAGCGGGAAGTATTTTTTGGATTCGCTCGCTCGCCGCGACCAGTTTGAGTACTTACGGGACCGACACGGACTCCGAATGACAAAATTATGACTGTTTTAGTGAACTTCTTTCCATTCTATGGCAGTCCTTGAAAGTACTTCATTTTCTCGTGCGATTTTTGTTTGATTGCCCCAAAATTTCTTGTCCTCTATAGAGCAGATATCGTTTCCACATATATATTGACCGTTGCCAGGAATGCCCTTTTGTTCTTGGCTTTCACGCGCATGAGTTACATCATGCCATCGGCGAAAACAAGGAGAATAAGGCATATAGCCGCTGGATTTTCTTCAATTTACGGCCAAATGAGATTGCCTGGATCATAGAGCATCTATAGAAAGGTACGTTTCTCCCTACCAGGGGGGCTAATGTCTATAAGCAACATAATCTCTCGAATTTCCTTCAAAAGGAAGTGCCAATGTGATGTAGGGTGGAACCCTAATTCGTCGATCTTTCACGTTTGGAGGGGATCCTACGGGGAAAACACGAAGAACACGCGGAAGCACGAGAGGAAATCACGGGGAAGAACGAGAGAGACACTCAGCCGACAAGAGATCAATCACACAAGGTCTAGATCATCGAAGCACGAGTGATACATGGTCCAAAATCAACAAAGGAAAGATACAAAGGTAACCGTTCTTCTCCGAGAGGAGGTCTTGAATCCATGAGGGGATCTTCCCGTATAGGGGTCTTGAATCCGATGGATCTTCTCCTAGACGGAGGTACTGATCTCCGTGGAGAAGTACCGGTGGATGAGCAAAGGCTCTCACACACAAATATGAGCTAATCCAATGCTAAGTCTCAAAGTGAGGAGATGGGGTCCTATATATAGAGTTTGGGGCGAAGGGGTACATGGGCTCAGCCCAACACGCGCGCGTAGGCGCTGGCCGGATGATCCGGACGAGGGTCCGGATGATCCGGGCTGGTCCGGATGATCCGGGTGGAGTCCCGGATGAGCCGGAGGGTCATCTGGTGGCGGCGACGGGCCGGATGTCCGGCTGGAGGTCCGGACGTCTGGGCGGGGTCCAGATGATCCGGGCCTGGGTCCGGATGATCCGGCTTCAGCGTGGAGGTTCTGTTGCTTCTCAGGAGTTAGTTAATCGTCCGGACCGGGTCCGGATCATCCGGCTCGTCCGAATCGTCCGGCCTCTGTCCGGATCGTCCGCCTCTCGGTCCTTGTTGCTTTCTCCTCTCCGTCTTCACGTATGTCTTCCACTTCCGATTCTCCTTGCTTCCTAGCCTCTTCATGGTCGACTCCTTGGTGCTGAGTATGCATAGAGTTTCCGCTTGAGGTAGTAACCATGTCTCATGTGAATCGAAGGAGAGTTGTGAGAGGAGTGATGTCACCTCGGTTTCAAGAGCTCTTGCGTGCTCGAGTCATCGGTCCTTGTGGTGTTGTAGGTGTTGATGTAGAGTCCATGGGGATGATGGAAGGATGCTCCGCATCATATCCCTCCTTCAAAGGATCCGACCTCGGATCTAGATCTTCATCACCATGGAAAGGCGAGAGGTCGTTGACGTTGAAGGTGTCGCCACGCTGTACTTGTCGCTTGGTTGGTCGAGCTTGTAGGCGTTGTTGTTGTAGCGCTAACACCTTGAAGGGTCCGTCGGCTCGGGGTAGTAGTTTGGACTTGCGTTCGTTGGGGAAGCGTTCCTTGCGAAGGTGTAGCCACACGAGATCGCCTATGTTGAAGATCATGGGTTGCTTGTTGATGTTGATCTTTGTCGCTAGTCGTTGTACTTGGCGCTCGATGGTGTTTCTTGTATGTTCATGCATCTTCTTGATGTAGCTTGCACGGGCACTTGCATCGAGGTTGGTGCGCTCTTGTAGAGGTAGAGGTAGAATGTCCAATGGGGACAATGGGTTGAAGCCGTAGACGACCTCGAAGGGGGACTTGCCGGTCGTCGAATGTCTTGCGCGGTTATAGGCGTACTCGGCGATTGGTAGACACGCCTCCCACTCCTTGATGTTCTTCTTGATCAACACGCGAAGTAGAGTGGAGAGCGTCCGGTTCGTCACCTCCGTTTGGCCGTCGGTTTGAGGATGGTATGTGGAGGAGAACAAGAGCTTGATTCCGAGCTTGGCGCAAAGAGTTTTCCAAAAGTAACTCAAGAACTTGACGTCGCGGTCGGAGACGATTGACTTTGGTACACCATGGAGGCGCAAGATTTCCCTACAAAAGAGATTTGCAATATGTGAAGCATCGTCTACCTTGTTGCAAGGGATGAAATGTGCCATTTTAGAAAATCGGTCCACAACAACAAATACGGAGTCCTTTCCATTTTGAGTTCTAGGCAAACCAAGTACAAAGTCCATGCTAATGTCTTCCCAAGGTTGATAAGGAATAGGAAGAGGCATGTAAAGACCATGAGATTGAGCTTTTGACTTAGCTTTGCGGCATGTTGAGCATCTTGTGGTGAAGCGTGAGACGTCTCGAAACTTCTTTGGCCAAAAGTAGTTCTTAGAGAGCGTGGCGAATGTCTTGTCGCGTCCAAAGTGTCCCATGAGTCCACCGCCATGAGCCTCTTGCAAAAGGAGCAAACGAAGAGAAGACTCGGGTATCCATAGTTTGTTAGCTCTCATAAGATAACCATCCTTGAGGTAATATTGTTCCCAAGATGTATGCGTCAAACATTTAGCATAATGATGTGCAAAAGATGGATCACTAGCATACAAATCTTTGATGTGCTCAAAGCCAATAACATTCAACTCAAGTTGGGTGACAAGTGTGCATATGCGTGAAAGTGCATCGGCAACTACATTTTCCTTGCCCTTAATGTACTTGATCACATATGGAAAAGATTCAATAAATTCACTCCATTTGGCATGACGCTTGTTCAATTTAGTTTGACCTTTTAAGTACTTAAGCGTTTCATGATGGGTATGGATGACAAACTCATGAGGTCTGAGATAATGTTCCCAAACATGTAGCACATGCACTAAAGCATATAATTCTTTGTCATATACGGGATAGTTAAGTTGAGCACCAGAGAGTTTTTCGCTAAAATAAGCAATGACTCGTTTTTCTTGCATTAAAACTCCGCCAATTCCGGTACCACTTGCATCACAATGAACCTCAAAAGTTTTGTCAAAATTGGGCAAAGCAAGAATTGGAGCATGAGTAAGCAAAGACTTTAGCTCATCGAAAGCGTTGGATTGCAACGGTCCCCAAACAAAAGGAGTATTCTTTTTACTCAAAGCATGCAAAGGAGCTGCAATAGTGCTAAAGTTTTTTACAAAGCGGCGATAAAAACCTGCAAGACCAAGGAAACTTCACACTTGTTGCAAATTGGTTGGTTGGGGCCAAGTTTTACTTGCTTTTATCTTAGTTTCATCAACATAGACACCCTTGGAAGAGACAACGAAACCCAAGAAAACCACTTTGTCAACGCCAAAAGTGCATTTTTTCAAGTTGGCACAAAGACTTTCTTTTCGAAGCATTTGCAAAACAAGCTTAACATGATCAAGATGCTCTTTCATGGTTTTGCTAAACACAAGAATATCATCGAAGTAAACCACAACAAAGATTCCAATGTATGGACGAAGTACATGATGCATGAGACACACAAAAGTTCCGGGAGCTTCCGACAAACCCATAGGCATAACCAACCATTCATATAAGCCAAATTTTGTTTTGAAAGCAGTTTTCCATTCATCACCCTCATGAATGCGGATTTGATAATAGCCACTTTTAAGATCAATTTTTGAGAAAAAGTTGGCTCCACTAAGTTCATCAAGCATGTCATCTAAGCGAGGAATGGGATGCCTATAGCGCACGGTGATAGCATTTATAGGTCTACAATCGGAGCACAAGCGGAAACTTCTGATAGAGGCGAGGGTGTCCCGTCTTTCGATGAGATGGTGGCTATCGTTTTTGATGAAGTCGACTTTGACGATCCGACTACGAACGTGCGAGGACGTCGCGCCTTAGCAATCGCTAAACCATCTCCGAGAGGTTATTGACTACGCCGGAGCACGATCAACCTGACCACGAAGGTCTGTTTCCTGCAAGCAAACGAAGAACAAGCAAGAAACTAAGATTGCAATCTGGATATTGCGAATATAAGAGGAAAGCCTTATTGATCAAGGTGGGGTTCTGTGACGCCTTTGTTTGGTCGTGGAACACAAACGAAGTACGCGAAGTTGCAGCTATGGCGAACTTTTAATCTAAACAAAACCCAAGTCTAAACGGTGCCCTAAGGGCTGTATATATGGAGGAAGAGGGGGTGAATTTCGTGGCCCTTGGTGGAGGAGTCCGAAACTAACCCTATCTCTTATTTCCCCACACATACGGACTCTAAAAATAGCCTATACTAATGTATTTCGAAATTACATGGGCCTGGCCCAATAATAAGGTGACGCAGCACCTAGAATAGCCTCTAGACGAAATTTATGAAGTGGCATCTTGTATATTTCGTCCAAGGCTTCATGCACTCATTATGGTGGCTTCAAAGTCCTGAAATCATCACTTGTAACTCCATTCTTGTCCCCCTTGCGCATGCCATCATCTCCATGTTGGTTCTTGCTCCAATGTTCATCCTTCTCCAAGCTAGGCCCTTCATTTGTAAGCAAAACAAATGTATCCAATTTAGGCATCATCATATTCTCATGAACATTAGAATCATTACCAAGAAACGAAAGTACACGGTAATTTAGTTGGCGTCTTGAGCTCTAGTAATTGGTCCAAGATGTATAGCAGCAGGGCTGTGGGTGTAACAATGGTATTGATGTCCTCATCATCCTCCCTTCTTGAAATGAAGTCATCCTCGACGGCAGCTCATCTTCCTCACCCAAATATGGCTTCAAATCTGCAATGTTAAAAGTGGGACTAACCCCAAAATCTGCAGCAGCTCAAGTTTATATGCATTATCATTTACTTTCTCCAACACCTTAAAGGGACCAGCAAGACGTGGCATTAGCTTTGATTTGCGCAAATCAGAAATCTATCCTTACGCAAATGTAACATAACAAGATCTCCGGTGCAAACACAACATGTTTTCTACCCTTATCTCCAAAGAAGTTTATATTTAGCATTCATACGCTCAATGTTTTCCTTAGTTAACTCGTGCATTTTAAAATCAATTCAGCACGTTCTTTACCATCAAAATTAACCTTCTCCGAAGATGGAAGAGGCAACAAATCAATAGGTGCACGAGGTAGGAAACCATACACAACTTCAAAAGGGCACATCTTAGTAGTAGAATGCAACGAACGATTATAAGCAAATTCAATATGAGGCAAGCATTCCTCCCACATTTTCTTATTATTCTTTAAAACAGCCCTAAGCATAGTAGACAATGTTCTATTGACTACTTCAGTTTGTCCATCAGTTTGGGGGTGACAAGTAGTACTAAAAAGCAATTTAGTCCCCAACTTAGCCCATAAACATCTCCAAAAGTGGCTAAGAAATTTAGTATCACGATCTGACACAATAGTATTTGGCACACCATGCAAGCGAATAATTTCACGAAAGAACAAATCAGCAACATTAACAAAGATCATCGCTTTTATGACATGGTATAAAGTGTGCCGCTTTTGAGAATCTATCCACGACAACAAATATGCTATCCTCCCTTCTTTGTTCTAGGTAAACCTAAGACAAAGTCCATAGATATATCCTCCCAAGGAACACTAGGTACAGCAAAGGCATATATAAACCATGAGGATTGAGTCGTGACTTAGCTTTTTGACATGTAGTGCAGCGAGCAATAAAATGCTCAACATCCCGCCTCATCTTTGGCCAAAAGAAATGTGTAGCAAGTACGTCCTCCGCCTTCTTCACGCCAAAGTGTCCCATTAGTCCTCCTCCATGCCTCCTGCAACAACAAAAGACGAACGGAGCTAGCTGGAATGCATAGCTTGTTAGCACGAACACAAATCCATCATTAACGACAAACTTGTTCCATGTTCTTCCTTCTTTACAATTCTGCAATACATCTTTAAAATCAGCATCATGCACATATTGATCTTTGATGGTCTCCAAACCAAATATTTTGAAGTCAAGTTGTGAAAGCATAGTATAGCGACGAGACAATGCATCAGCAATAACATTTTCTTTACCCTTCTTGTGTTTAATGACATAAGGGAAAGTCTCAATGAATTCAACCCATTTAGCATGTCTACGATTCAGTTTAGCTTGACTTTTAATATGTTTCAAAGATTCATGATCAGAATGATAGAGGCAAAGGTGTCCCGTCTTTCGATGAGATGATGGATATCGCTTTGGTGGAAGTCGACTTTGACGATCCGACTACGGACGTGCGAGGACGTCGCGCCTTAGCAATCGCTAAACCAGCTCCGAGAGGTTATTGACCACGTTAGAGCATGATCAACCTGACCACGAGGGTCTGTTTCCTGCGAGCAAACGAAGAACAAGCAAGAAACTGAGATTGCAATCTGGATATTGCGAATATAAGATGAAAGCTTTATTGATCAAGGTGGGGTTCTGTGGCGCCTTTGTCCAGTCGTTGAACACAAACGGCACGCTGCGAGTTGCAGCTATGGCGAACTTTTAATCTAAACAAAACCCCAAAGTCTAAACGGTGCCCTAAGGGCTGTATATATGGAGGAAGAGGGGGTGAATTTCGTGGCCCTTGGTAGAGGGGTCCGAAACTAACCCTATCTCTTGTTTCCCCACACATACGGACTCTAAAAATAGCCTATACTTATGTATTTCGAAATTACATGGGTCTGTCCCAATAATAAGGTGACGCAGCACCTAGAATAGCCTCTGGACGAAATTTATGAAGTGGCATCTTGTATATTTCATCCAAGGCTTCATGCACTCATTATGGTGGCTTCAAAGTCCTGAAATCATCACTTGTAACTCCGTTCTTGTCCCCTTGCGCATGCCATCATCTCCATGCTTGTTCTTGCTCCAATGTTCATCCTTCTCCAAGCTAGGCCCTTCATTTGTAAGCAAAACAAATGTATCCAATTTAGGCACATCATATTCTCATGAACATTAGAATCATTACCAAGAAACGAAAGTACCGGTAATTTAGTTGGCGTCTTGCGAGCTCTTGTAATTGGTCCAAGATGTATAGCAGCGAGGGCTGTGGGTGTAACAATGGTATTGATGTCCTCATCATCCTCCCTTCTTGAAATGAAGTCGCCCTCGACGGAAGTTCATCTTCCTCACCCAAATATGGCTTCAAATCTGCAATGTTAAAGGTGGGACTAACCCCAAAATCTGCGGCAGCTCAAGTTTATATGCATTATCATTTACTTTCTCCAACACCTTAAAGGGACCAGCAACACGTGGCATTAGCTTTGATTTGCTCAAATCAGAAATCTATCCTTACGCAAATGTAACCAAACAAGATCTCCAGTGCAAACACAACATGTTTTCTACCCTTATCTCCAAAGAAGTTTATATTTAGCATTCATACGCTCAATGTTTTCCTTACTTAACTCATGCATTTTAAAATCAATTCAGCACGTTCTTTAGCATCAAAATTAACCTTCTCCAAGATGGAAGAGGCAACAAATCAATAGGTGCACGAGGTAGGAAACCATACACAACTTCAAAAGGGCACATCTTAGTAGTAGAATGCAATGAACGATTATAAGCAAATTCAATATGAGGCAAGCATTCCTCCCACATTTTCTTATTACTCTTTAGAACAGCCCTAAGCATAGTAGACAATGTTCTATTGACTACTTCAGTTTGTCCATCAGTTTGGGGGTGACAAGTAGTACTAAAAAGCAGTTTAGTCCCCAACTTAGCCCATAAACATCTCCAAAAGTGGCTAAGAAATTTAGTATCACGATCTGACACAATAGTATTTGGCACACCATGCAAAGAATAATTTCACGAAAGAACAAATCAGCAACATTGACAAAGATCATCGCTTTTATGACATGGTATAAAGTGTGCCATTTTCGAGAATCTATCCACGACAACAAATATGCTATCCTTCCCTTCTTTGTTCTAGGTAAACCTAAAACAAAGTCCATAGATATATCCTCCCAAGGAACACTAGGTACAGTGCAAAGGTATATATAAACCATGAGGATTGAGTTGTGACTTAGCTTTTTGACATGTAGTGCAATGAGCAATAAAACGCTCAACATCCCGTCTCATCTTTGGCCAAAAGAAATGTGTAGCAAGTCGTCCTCCGTCTTCTTCACGCCAAAGTGTCCCATTTGTCCTCCTCCATCGCCTCCTGCAACAACGAAAGACGAACGGAGCTAGCTGGAATGCATAGCTTGTTAGCACGAACACAAATCCATCATTAACGACAAACTTGTTCCATGTTCTTCCTTCTTTACAATTCTGCAATACATCTTTAAAATCAGCATCATGCACATATTGATCTTTGATGGTCTCCAAACCAAATATTTTGAAGTCAAGTTGTGAAAGCATAGTATAGCGATTTAGACAATGCATCAACAATAACATTTTCTTTACCCCTCTTGTGTTTAATGACATAAGGGAAAGTCTCAATGAATTCAACCCATTTAGCATGTCTACGATTCAGTTTATCTTGACTTTTAATATGTTTCAAAGATTCATGATCGTAATGTATAACAAATTCTTTGGGCCATAAATAATGTTGCCATGTTTCTAAAGTCCGAACAAGAGCATATAATTCTTTATCATAAGTAGAGTAATTCAGACTAGGCCCACTCAATTTTTAGAAAAGTATGCAACAGGTTTGCCATCTTGTAATAACACACCTCCTAATCCAGTTCCACTAGCATCACATTCAAGCTCAAAAGTCTTATTAAAATCAGGAAGTTGGAGTAAAGGAGCATGTGTCAACTTATCTTTCAATACCGTGAAGGCTTCTTCCATGCGGTACCCCAAACATAAGGCACATCCTTCTTTGTAAGCTCATTGAGAGGTGCAGCAATGGTGCTGAAATCTCTCACAAAACGCCTATAGAAACCAGCGAGTCCAAGAAAACTCCTCACTTGTGTGACCGTTTTGGGCTGCGCCAACTCTCAATAGCTTCAATCTTGGCTTTATCAACTTCAATTCCTGTGGAGTAATAACATAGCCAAGAAAAGATACTCGATCGGTGCAAAAGGTGCACTTCCCAAGGTTACCAAACAAACGTGCATCACATAGAGCATTAAAACAGCACGTAAATGTTCCAAATGTTCTTCCAAAGATTTGCTATAAATCAAGATATCATCAAAATAGACTACCACAAATCGTCCAATGAAAGCACGTAAAACTTCGTTCATTAATCTCATGAAAGTACTAGGTGCATTAGTTAACCCAAAAGGCATGACTAACCACTCATATAATCCAAACTTAGTTTTAAATGCTGTTTTCCATTCATCTCCACATTTCATACGAATTTGATGGTATCCACTATGCAAATCAACTTTGGAGAATATTGTAGAGCCACTCAATTCATCAAGCATATCATCTAGCCTAGGAATAGGGTGACGATAACGAATAGTAATATTATTAATGCCTCTACAATCAACACACATACGTGACGTACCATCCTTTTTCGGCACTAGAATAATAGGAACAGCACAAGGACTAAGGGATTCGCGTATATAACCTTTGTCGAGCAGCTCCTGTACTTGACGCATAATCTCCTTCGTCTCCTCTGGATTGGTATGGTATGGTGCACGGTTGGGTAATGATGCACCGGGAATTAAGTCAATTTGATGCTCAATCCCTCGAATAGGTGGTAATCCCGGTGGCACGTCTTGTCGATTAGTTGTTGTACTTGCCGTTGAATCTCCTTGGTTTCTTCGGGATTGACACGGTAGGGAGCTTTGTTTGGAAGTGGTGCTCCGGGGATGAGGTCGATTCGATGATCAATGCCTCGAAGAGGAGGTAGACCCGGAGGTAGCTCATCGGGGAAAACATCTTGAAATTCCTGCAAAAGAGATTGAAACACCAAAGGTAGCTCATGAGTGGTGTTAGTTTTTGGTTCTCCATCCTTGCACACAAGGACAAAGTGCATCACACTCGATGGGTTCTCACACACTTCTCTCATCTCATGTTTGGTGGCGAATAGTATGAGGTTTTTCTCTAGGCTAAGAGGCGCCAAATTTGGCTTGTGGCTCTCACTCACTTTTTGGTGGCTCACTTTCTCACTCTTCTCTCTTTGGTTGGTGGCTTGTTTGTCGGCTATCACTTGACTAGGAGACATGGGTCGTAGGACATATTCTTTGCCTTTCATCTTGAAGCTATAGTGGTTTGTACGCCCATTGTGGTAGACACCACGGTCAAATTGCCATGGCCGACCAAGGAGGAGGTGGCAAACGGTCATTGGGACCACATCACACTCCAAAGTGTCTTCATATGCACCGATTTTGAAGGATACTTGGACCGTATGCTCAACTCGTATAGTGCCGGAGTCACTTAGCCATTGAATCTTGTATGGTTGCGGATGCTTCTTCTTGACCAATTGTAGCTTGGAGCATAGTTCTTCGCTTGCCAAGTTGTGGCAACTACCTCCATCGATGATGACCTTGATGGATCTCCCATTGATGCCGGCCTTTGTGTGGAAGATGTGGCATTGTTGGTCTTCTTCTTGGTGATGTTGAAGTGTCAAGACTTTGGAGACAACAAGAGCGGGGCTTGTATCTTCATCACAAAAGACTTGATCATCTTCATCCTCGTTGATGCGCCGGTGCATGGCCACTTGCTCAATAGCGTCCATTTCATCTTCACTCATTGAGTCATAGGTGCCATCGTCGTTGAGTATCATGGTACGCTTGTTGGTGCATTCATATGACTTGTGGCCTCGGCCGCCGCAACTAAACACTTGAAGGAGCTTGTCTTGACGGTCTCATCGGTTGGAGTAGATGATGAAGCACACGGTTTGGAGTTGCTTGTAGTAGGAGGAGGACGACTTGAACCTGTAGAAGTTTTCTTGGAACTTGACTTGTCGTCGTTGCTTGGAAAAGGCTTGGTTGATGTCGAAGTTGGAGTAGTTGTTGAAGCTTGGTTGTTGGAGAGGCCGTATGTCTTGGATGAGTACTTGGCGTACTTGAAGTCATCTTGCACTTGTCGTTCCGCCTTTGTAGCTTGGTGCACGAGCTCAATGAGGTTGGAGTAGGGTTGGAAGTCGGCAATCTTCTTTATGGGATGGTTGAGTCCGTTCAAGAATCGTGCCATTGTTTGCTCATCATCCTCCGTGACATTGGCTAGAATCATGGCAATCTCCATTTCCTTGTAGTATTCTTCAACACTCTTTGTTCCTTGCTTGAGGAGTTGTAGCTTCTTGAAGAGATCACGGTTGTAGTAGGTGGGCACAAAGCGTGCTCTCATGACATCCTTCATTTGAGCCCAAGTGGTGATTGGAGGTTCACCTCTTGCTTGTCGGCGCGCAAGGACTTGTTCCCACCATACGAGCACATAGTCTTGGAACTCAAGTGATGCCATAGCCATCTTCTTCACTTCCTCATAGTTGTGTAAACGAAAGATTTTGTTGACCTTCAATGCCCATGAGAGGTACTCTTCGGGATCATTGGTTCCATTGAACTTGGGCATTGTGAACTTGAGCTTGCCATAGCGTTGTTCTTCATTGTTTTAAGGTCGATGTTGATGATGACGTTCTTGATGTAGATGGTAATCATCCTCATGTTGGTCTTGGTGAGGAGGAAGTCCATGATCCAATTGCTCTTGTTGACCTTGAAGTTGAGGTTGAGCTTGAGGAGCTTGTGGAGGAGCTTGTGGAGCTTGTGGAGGAGCTTGACGTTGCGCACGCGGATGGTAGTTCCTCTCTTGTATTTCTTCTCGAAGGGCTTCCTCTTGATTGCGCCTTTCGCGATTGCGGTTGGCGATAGCTCGACTTGATGCTTGAAGGGCACGTTCCTCCTCAAGAGCTTGTGCTTCTCGTTGTTGTTGTTGAAGACGTTGAGCCTCGGCATCTTGTTGCTCTTGATGTAGGCGCGCTCGTTCTTGTTCTTGTTGGCGACGAAGACGTTGTCGTTCTTGAGCTTGAGCAAACGCCACTTGGTTCAATTGAGGACGAGGAACTTGTTCATCAACTTGCTCTTGGAGATTCTTGTCGTGTAGCGGGTTGCGAGATGCATGACGGTCTTCACGCGCGGCTCGTCGAAGAGTGTTCGATGACGGTGTACTTGTGTCGGAGAAGGAGTCGTCAGATTGGCGACTTGAGTGGCTCCGTCTTGAGTGTGAAGAGGTAGAAGTACGCCGGTTCACCAACAAGGCGCGGATCTCGTCCATTCTTGCATCGTTCTCTTTCTTGTGCGCGTCGAGTTTGTTGTCGAAGTAATCTCGTGTACGTTGCTCGGAGAGTCGCAAGTCGGTGGAGAGGTTGTCGATGCGTTCACTCATTGCTTGTTGCTCTTGATGGAGAGCTCGTTGTGCCAAAGAGGTGGCTCTTGGTGACGATGATGACATGTCGTCGTCTTGCTCGATGAAGAGAGGATTTGTAGAAGAACTTGGCCTATCCATCATTTCAAGCAAATTGTGAGTGGAAGAAGGATAAGAACGAAACCAATGTACCTTTGACCGAAGTTGAAAATGAATCAAGTTCACTCAAATGCGGACAATGAAATAGCACTATTGGTACCGATCCTTGTCGATTCTCACACCTACACAAGTAAAAGCTTTTGGTGGAGCTTGGTTAGGATGGTGGCACAAAATTGATTGCAATCGTTAGCTTGACTCAAAAATGTTGAAAAAGATTCGCAAATTTGCATATGCAACAAGTAGACCAAGCAAGTAATGGTACACGGAAACACACACGTAAATAGATAAATGGGATTGTGCAAACCAAAAATGAGCCAAAATGTGGAATCCACGAAAATGCTCTTGTTGCACAATACTAGAGAGACGCTAGCATGATTGCACAATAGGCGGATACGGAGCTTGTGCACAACCTACTAGGCAAAAATGCAACGATCTCTATCCCAAGTATTCTATATGTATGGTGTATCGGTGCAATGATCCAAGATGATCTTATATGACAATCTTAATGTTGTATGATGCTATGCTTGTTGCTTATAAGCTCTTTGCTTATCTTTCCTCTTTACTTAAAAGCTTGAGTGTCTCTTTCTCTTTTGAGCTCTTTTCTTATGCAAACTTGACGAACTAAGATAGCAATTGTGTATGCGATGACAACTTTGTGACACACAAGTTGATTCCGAGATATGCACCTCGATTGTATGTATGATATGGTGTATGCAACTAATGTGCACAAGTCACGTTGCCGGCAATACTCAATGGCTAGTCTCGGTGGGTAAGCAACGCAAAAGATGGTATATGATGGTTATCAATGCAATTGCAAGGTATGACAAAGATGTCGTCGAAGTTACCGTCCGTAGCGAAGGTGAGTAGCCGACCAAAATGAGCGTTTGTTGTTGATGTCACACCGCGCCTAAATAGCCGAAACACAAGAGGACACGGAAATCTCACTCAAATTGTCGAACTCAACATCGAATGGTAGTACGGAGGTTGGGTCTTGGGGTTTGGCAAGTGGAAATGGTGGTGGATGGGATGGGAAGGGTGTATATGTGTGTGGATGGAGGTGGTGGTGGATGGGAGCTGCAGAATCTGCAGTTTCGGCAGAGGGAGCCGGATGATCCGGGTACGTCCGGATGATCCAGGACTTGGTCCGGATGATCCGGGCAGGTCAACCGCGCACGGGAACAGCTCAGGAAGAACACGAAAATGGGGTGGAAATTGACGATTTGGGGATTTTGGATGGATTTCGAGGGGAGAAGGTGGGAAACACAAGATCCACGAGTTACACAATCGAATCCACGGATCAAAAACAACAAAACATCATCAAAACTAACAAATCACAAAAAATTGGGGGTATTTTTGTGGGGATTTTGGATTTTAGGACGAAAACAACAAAATCAAGCTAGAAATCACGGGGTAGGGGCTCCAAAAACGTGATCAACGTGGCTCATGATACCATATGATGTAGGGTGGAACCCTAATTCGTCGATCTTTCACGTTTGGAGGGGATCCTACAGGGAAAACACGAAGAACACGCGGAAGCACGAGAGGAAATCACGGGGAAGAACGAGAGAGACACTCAACCGACAAGAGATCAATCACACAAGGTCTAGATCATTGAAGCACGAGTGATATATAGTCCAAAATCAACAAAGGAAAGATACAAAGGTAACCTTTCTTCTCCGAGAGGAGGTCTTGAATCCACGAGGGGATCTTCCCGTATAGGGGTCTTGAATCCGATGGATCTTCTCCTAGACGGAGGTCCTAATCTCCGTGGAGAAGTACCGGTGGATGAGCAAAGGCTCTCACACACAAATATGAGCTAATCCAATGCTAAGTCTCAAAGTGAGGAGATGGGGTCCTATATATAGAGTTTGGGGCGAAGGGGTACATGGGCTCAGCCCAACACGCGCGCGCAGGCGCTGGCCGGATGATCCGGACGAGGCTCCGGATGATCCGGGCTGGTCCGGATGATCCGGGTGGAGTCCCGGACGAGCCGGAGGGTCATCTGGTGGCGGCGACGGGCCGGATGTCCGGCTGGAGGTCCGGACGTCTGGGCGGGGTCCGGATGATCCGGGCCTGTGTCCGGATGATCCGGCTTCAGCGTGGAGGTTCTGTTGCCTTCTGTGGAGTTAGCCAGATCGTCCGGACCGGGGTCCGGATCATCCTGGCTCTGTCCGGATCGTCCGGGCATCTGTCCGGATCGTCCGGCCTCTTTGGTCCTTGTTGCTTTCTCCTCTCCGTCTTCACGTATGTCTTCCGCTTGCGATTCTCCTTGCTTCCTAGCCTCTTCATGGTCGACTCCTTGGTGCCTGAGTATGCATAGAGTTTCCGTTTGAGGTAGTAACCATGTCTCATGTGAATCGAAGGAGAGTTGTCAGAGGAGTGATGTCACCTCGGTTTCAAGAGCTCTTGCACGTGCTCGAGTCATCGGTCCTTGTGGTGTTGTAGGGGTTGATGTAGAGTCCATGGGGATGATGGAAGGATGCTCCGCATCATAATGGGTTCAGAAACTTGTCTGAAAAACAGCGACGAATGATGTTCTTTGACATTCAGGGCCAAAAAGTCCTGCTTAAGGCTGAATTTGAGGGTACTCCAGGCCTCCTGGCGGAAGCGTGGAGTATTTTTTGGATTCGCGTGCGCCATGAAAGCAGTTTGAGTACTTATGGGTCCGACACGGACTCCGAATGACAAAATTATGACCGTTTTAGTGAACATCTGTCCATTCTATGGCAGTCCTTGCAAGTACTTCATTTTGTCGTGCGCTTTTTGGCTAATTGCCCACAAATTTCTTGTCCTCTATAGAGCATATATCGTTTCCACATATATATTGACCGATGCGAGGAATGCCCTTTTGTTCTTGGCTTTCACGCGCATGAGTTACAGCATGCCATCCGGCGAAAACAAGGAGAATAAGGCATATAGCCGCTGGATTTTCTTCAATTTACGGCTAAATGAGATTGCTCGGATCATAGAGCATCTACACAAAGATACGTTTGTCCCTACCAGGGGGGCTAATGTCTATAAGCAACATAATCTCTCAAATTTCCTTCAAAAGGAAGCGCCAATGGGTTCAGAAACTTGTCTGAAAAACAGCGACGAATGATGTTCTTTGTCTTTCAGGGCCAAAAAGTCCTGCTTAAGGCTGAATTTGAGGGTACTTCGGGCCTCCTGGCGCAAGCGGGAAGTATTTTTTGGATTCGCGTGCTCGCCGCGTCCAGTTTGAGTACTTATGGGTCCGACACGGACTCTGAATGACAAAATTATGACTGTTTTAGTGAACATCTGTCCATTCTATGGCAGTCCTTGAAAGTACTTCATTTTCTCGTGCGCTTTTTGCCTGATTGCCCCAAAATTTCTTGTCCTCTATAGAGCAGATATCGTTTCCACATATATATTGACCGATGCCAGGAATGCCCTTTTGTTCTTGGCTTTCACGCGCATGAGTTACAAAGATGGCATCTGGCGAAAACAAGGAGAATAAGGCATATAGCATTGGATTTTCTTCAATTTACGCCAAATGAGATTGCCTTGATCATAGAGCATCTACAGAAAGGTACGTTTGTCCCTACCAGGGGGGCTAATGTCTATAAGCAACATAATCTCTCGAATTTGCTTCCTAAGGAAGTGCCAATGGGTTCAGAAACTTGTCTGAAAAACAGCGACGAATGATGTTCTTTGACTTTCAGGGCTAAAAAGACCTGCTTAGGGCTGAATTTGAGGATACTCCGGGCCTCCTGGCGGAAGCGTGGAGTATTTTTTGGATTCGTGCGCTCACCGCAAGTAGTTTGAGTACTTATGGGTCCGACACGGACTCCGAATGACAAAATTGTGACCGTTTTAGTGAACATCTGTCCATTCTATGGCAGTCCTTGAAAGTACTTCATTTTCTCGTGCGCTTTTTGCCTGATTGCCCCAAAATTTCTTGTCCTCTATAGAGGAGATATCGTTTCCACATATATTGACCGATGCCGTGAATGCCCTTTTGTTCTTGGCTTTCACGCCGCATGAGTTACAAACATGCCATCCGCCGAAAACAAGGAGAATAAGGTATATAGACGCTGGATTTTCTTCAATTTACGACCAAATGAGATTGCCTTGATCATAGAGCATCTGCAGAAAGGTATGTTTGTCCCTACCAGGGGGGCTAATGTCTATAAGCAACATAATCTCTCGAATTTCCTTCAAAAGGAAGTGCCAATGGGTTCAAAAACTTGTCTGAAAAACAGCGACGAATGATGTTCTTTGACTTTCAGGGCCAAAAAGTCCTGCTTAATGCTGAATATGAGGGTACTCCGGGCCTCCTGGCGCAAGCAGGGAGTATTTTTTGGATTCGCGCGCTCGTCGCAACCAGTTTGATTACTTATGGGACCGATACGGACTCCGAATGACAAAATTATGACCGTTTTAGTGAACATCTGTCCATTCTATGGCAGTCCTTGAAAGTACTTCATTTTCTCGTGCGCTTTTTGCCTGATTCCCCAAAATTTCTTGTCCTCTATAGAGCAGATATCGTTTCCACATATATATTGACCGTTTCCAGGAATGCCCTTTTGTTCCTGGCTTTCACGCGCATGAGTTACAGCATGCCATCGGCGAAAACAAGGAGAATAAGGCATATAGCCACTGGATTTTCTTCAATTTACGGCCAAATGAGATTGCCTGGATCATAGAGCATCTACAAAAAGGTACGTTTCTCCCTACCATGGGGGGCTAATGTCTATAAGCAACATAATTTCTCGAATTTCCTTCAAAAGGAAGTGCCAATGGGTTCAGAAACTTGTCTCGAAAAAGCAATTTAATGATGTTCGTTGA
Source organism: Aegilops speltoides (assembly GCA_021437245.1). Classification (NCBI taxonomy): domain Eukaryota; kingdom Viridiplantae; phylum Streptophyta; class Magnoliopsida; order Poales; family Poaceae; genus Aegilops; species Aegilops speltoides. Next base: position 203,516,267 of record CM038141.1, read on the forward strand.
CTTTCAGGGCCAAAAAGACCTGCTTAAGGCTGAATTTGAGGGTACTGCGGGCCTCCTGGCGGAAGCGTGGAGTATTTTTTGGATTCACGCGCTCGCCCGAGCAGTTTGAGTACTTATGGGTCCGACACGGACTCCGAATGACAAAATTATGACCGTTTTAGTGAACATCTGTCCATTCTATGGCAGTCCTTGAAAGTACTTCATTTTATCGTGCGCTTTTTGCTTGATTGCCCCAAAATTTCTTGTCCTCTATAGAGCATATATCGTTTCCACATATATATTGACCGACGCGAGGAATGCCCTTTTGTTCTTGGCTTTCACGCGCATGAGTTACAGCATGCCATCCGGCGAAAACAAGGAGAATAAGGCATGTAGCCGCTGGATTTTTCTTCAATTTACGGCCAAATGAGATTGCCCGGATCATAGAGCATCTACACAAAGGTACATCTGTCCCTACCAGGGGGGCTAATGTCTATAAGCAACATAATCTCTCAAATTTCCTTCAAAAGGAAGTGCCAATGGGTTCAGAAACTTGTCTGAAAAACAGCGACGAATGATGTTCTTTGTCTTTCAGGGCCAAAAAGTCCTGCTTAAGGCTGAATTTGAGGGTACTACGGGCCTCCTGGCGCAAGCGGGAAGTATTTTTTGGATTCACGTGCTCGCCGCGTCCAGTTTGAGTACTTATGGGTCCGACACGGGCTCCGAATGACAAAATTATGACTGTTTTAGTGAACGTCTGTCCATTCTATGGCAGTCCTTGAAAGTACTTCATTTTCTCGTGCGCTTTTTGCTTGATTGCCCCAAAATTTCTTGTCCTCTATAGAGCAGATATTGTTTCCACATATATATTGACTGATGCCAGGAATGCCCTTTTGTTCTTGGCTTTCACGCGCATGAGTTACGGCATGCCATCCGGCGAAAACAAGGAGAATAAGGCATATAGCCGCTGGATTTTCTCAATTTACGACCAAATGAGATTGCCCGGATCATAGAGCATCTACAGAAAGGTACATCTGTCCCTACCAGGGGGGCTAATGTCTATAAGCAACATAATCTCTCGAATTTCCTTCAAAAGGAAGTGCCAATGGGTTCAGAAACTTGTCTGAAAAACAGCGATGAATGATGTTCTTTGACTTTCAGGGATTAAAAGACCTGCTTAAGGATGAATTTGAGGGTACTCCGGGCCTCCTGGTGGAAGCGTGGAGTAATTTTTGGATTCGCGCGCTCGCCGCGAGCAGTTTGAGTACTTATGGGTCCGACACGGACTCCTAATGACAAAATTGTGACCGTTTTAGTGAACATGTGTCCATTCTGTGGCAGTCCTTGTAAGTACTTCATTTTCTCGTGCGCTTTTTGCCTAATGCCCCAAAATTTCTTTTCCTCTATAGAGGAGATATCGTTTCCACACATATATTGACCGATGCCAGGAATGCCCTTTTGTTCTTGGCTTTCACGCGCATGAGTTATAGCATGCCATCCGGCGAAAACAAGGAGAATTAGGCATATAGCCGCTGGATTTTTCTTCAATTTACGGCCAAATGAGATTGCCCGGATCATAGAGCATCTGCAGAAAGGTACGTTTGTCCCTACCAGGGGGGCTAATGTCTATAAGCAACATAATCTCTCGAATTTCCATCAAAAGCAAGTGCCTATGGGTTCAAAAACTTGTCTGAAAAACAGCGACGAATGATGTTCTTTGACTTTCAGGGCCAAAAAGTCCTGCTTAAGGCTGAATTTGAGGGTACTTCGGGCCTCCTGGCGGAAGCGTGGAGTATTTTCTGGATTCGCGCGCTCGCTGCGAGCAGTTTCAGTACTTATGGTTCCGACAGGGACTCCGAATGACAAAATTATGACCGTTTTAGTGAACATATGTCCTTTCTATGGAAGTCCTTGAAACTACTTCATTTTCTCTTGCGCTTTTTGCCTGATTGCCCCAAACTTTCTTGTCCTCTATAGAGGAGATATCGTTTCCACATATATATTGACCAATTCCAGGAATGCCCTTTTGTTCTTGGCTTTCATGCGCATGACTTACAGCATGCCATCCGGCGAAAACAAGGAGAATAAGGCATATAGACGCTAGATTTTCTTCAATTTACGGCCAAATGAGATTGCCGGATCATAGAGCATCTGCAGAAAGGTACGTTTGTCCCTACCAGGGGGGCTAATGTCTATAAGCAACATAATCTCTCGAATTTCCTTCAAAAGGATGTGTTAATGGGTTGAAACTTGTCCGAAAAACAATGACGAATGATGTTCTTTGACTTTCGGGGCCAAAAGTCCTGCTTAAGGCTGAATTTGAGGGTACCGGGCCTCTGGCGGAAGCGTGGAGTATTTTCGGATTCACAAGCGCTCATTGCGAAAGCAGTTTCAGTACTTATGGTTCCGACAGGGACTCCGAATGACAAAATTATGACCGTTTTAGTGAACATATGTCCTTTCTATGGAAGTCCTTGAAACTACTTCATTTTCTCTTGCGCTTTTTGCCTGATTGCCCCAAACTTTCTTGTCCTCTATAGAGGAGATATCGTTTCCACATATATATTGACCAATTCCAGAATGCCCTTTTGTTCTTGGCTTTCATGCGCATGACTTACAAAGATGCCATCCGCAAAACAAGGAGAATAAGGCATATAGACGCTAGATTTTCTTCAATTTACGGCCAAATGAGATTGCCGGATCATAGAGCATCTGCAGAAAGGTACGTTTGTCCCTACCAGGGGGGCTAATGTCTATAAGCAACATAATCTCTCGAATTTCCTTCAAAAGGATGTGTCAATGGGTTCAGAAACTTGTCTGAAAAACAGCGACGAATGATGTTCTTTGACTTTCAGGGCCAAAAAGTCCTGCTTAAGGCTGAATTTGAGGGTACTCCGGGCCTCCTGGCGGAAGCGTGGAGTATTTTCTGGATTCGCGCGCTCGCCGCGAGCACTTTCGGTACTTATGGTTCCGACAGGGACTCCAAATGACAAAATTATGACCGTTTTAGTGAACATATGTCCTTTCTATGGAAGTCCTTGAAACTACTTCATTTTCTCTTGCGCTTTTTGCCAGATTGCCCCAAACTTTCTTGTCCTCTATAGAGGAGATATCGTTTCCACATACATACTGACCGATGCCAGGAATGCCCTTTTGTTCTTGGCTTTCACGCGCATGAGTTACAGCATACCATCCCGCGAAAACAAGGAGAATAAGGCATATAGCCACTGGATTTTCTTGAATTTACGGCCAAATGAGATTGCCCGGATCATAGAGCATCTACAGAAAGGTACGTTTCTCCCTACTAGGGGGGCTAATGTCTATAAGCAACACAACCTCTCGAATTTCCTTCAAAAGGAAGTGCCAATGGGTTCAGAAACTTGTCTGAAAAACAACGACGAATGATGTTCGTTGACTTTCAGGACCAAAAAGACCTGCTTACGGCTGAATTTGAGGGTACTCCAGGCCTCCTGGCGGAAGCGTGGAGTATTTTTTGGATTCACGCGCTTGCCGCGGGCAGTTTGAGTACTTATGGGTCCGACACGGACTCCGAATGACAAAATTATGACCGCTTTAGTGAACTTCTGTCCATTCTATGGCAGTCCTTAAAAGTACTTCATTTTCTCGTGCGCTTTTTGCCTGATTGCCCCAAAATTTCTTGTCCTCTATAGAGGACATATCATTTCCATATATATATATATTGACCGATGCCAGGAATGCCCTTTTGTACTTTGCTTTCACGCGCATGAGTTACAGCATGCCATCCGGCGAAAACAAGGAGAATAAGGCATATAGCCGTTGGATTTTCTTCAATTTACGGCCAAATGAGATTGCCCGGATCATAGAGCATCTGCAGAAAGTTACGTGATGTAGGGTGGAACCCTAAGGGGAAGATCTTTCACGAATTGGAGGGGAATCCCCAAGAACAAGATGAACAAGAGAGGGAAAACAAGAGGAACACTCAAGAACAAGTCAAATCACACATCCACTAGACAATCAAACACATAAGATCCACAAGGTACATGAACAACAAAGGGAAGTAAGATACATGGTAGAGTTCATCCCAAATCCTATGAAGGAGATGAGGGCTTGATGATCTAGATAAATCCTTCCCACAAGGGGGTCTTCATCCACTAGGGATCTTCTCCAATGGAGGTCTTGAACTCCAATGGAGTGGAATCCCACAAGGGGAGGTACATGAGCTAGGCTCTAGTGTTTAGATCTATAGCTAAGTCTAAATGGAGGAGGAAGGGGAGTATATATAAGTCCAAGGGATCAAGGGGGTAAAGAGATATGAGATGGGGATACAAGGGCCAAGCCCAACAGCCTCGCACAGGGGGCCCCGTGTGCACGGGGTAAGTGGAGCCCGTGCGCACGGGGTATCCAGGGACCGGACGCAAGGGCCCGTGCACACGGGGTCTGAGGGGCCCGTGGACACGGGGGTCCCGTGGGCACGGTACACGCCCGTGCGCACGGGGTCTTCAGGACCGCCAGCCTGGGAGGCCCGTGGGCATGGGGTCGGGGGGGCCCGTGCGCACGGGGTCACCTGGGAGCTGCTGCCTTCTTCTTGGCGCTTCCTTCTCCACTTCCAGGCTTCCCTATTGGATGGTGTAGATGATCTCTTCTGCATGAACTCGTCCTCGCTATGTTTGAAGCTCCGACAATACCTATGAATGCACACGGAAGGAATGTCAAGTAGTATACCATCCTCAAAGGGGTCAAGTGAACACGTGTAAAGGAGATGATTCACCTTTATGTAGTGTCACTTGCCAAACGAACTCTTGACATGGTGATGTCCATAGGATGCTCCGCATCATCCCGTCCCCCTTGGGAAAGATCCGACCTCGGATCGAAATCCAAATCACCATGGGAAAGAAATGATAGCGTCGTGTAGAAGTGGACGATCACCAAGCATTCGTCATCTTGTAGTTCCAAATGGGCACTCTCCAATGTCGCACCGTCTTGTAATTCCTTCAAAAGTAGCAAAGATAACAAGCACTTGGAAAAACAAATGTGATTGTCGTAAGAGCAAAACCAAGCATTCAAGAGGTGATTCATCGAAAAAGTGTTGTCATCAAGCATAGCATATGGTTTGATAAAGAAGTGTGTCATGGCATTTGAGCATATAAATTGAGGACAATCAAGTACATCATGGGAACAAGCATGTAAATGGGAGGTCAAGATGCAAATATATGGGATAAGTGAACAAGCATCTACCTCAAGGTCATAGCAAGCATGCGCAAAGTGCTCAACAAAAGGTCCATGTTAGGCATAAGTATCATCCACAACACCAAATATAGTGAAATGTCTAAACACATGGGGCAAGTGCAAGACAATCCCAGCATAACGTGCATAGGGTGTAGTGAAGATATCGTGGCACTCAACACAATGAAAAGAGCAATTGTTCAACATGTGTGAGGCAATCAAGTCAAGCATGTGATAAGCAAAGGGACATGGCATATGTGAAGAACTAGATGCAACACACAAGGCATATATGTCATGAGGCATAGCAATAGAGCAAGCAACACATGAAGTATGATCCACAATATGCATGCTCATGGTTTGGGTGATAGAGGCGAGGGTGTCCCGTCTTTCGATGAGATGGTGGCTATCGTTTTGGATGAAGTCAACTTTGACGATCCGACTACGAACGTGCGAGGACGTCGCGCCTTAGCAATCGCTAAACCAACTCCGAGAGGTTATTGACCACGCCGGAGCACGATCAACGACCACGAAGGTCTGCTTTCCTGCAGGCAAACGAAGAACAAGCAAGAAACTAAGATTGCAATCTGGATATTGCGAATATAAGAGGAAAGCTTTATTGATCAAGGTGGGGTTCTGTGACGCCTTTGTCTGGTCGTTGAACACAAACGAAGTACGCGAAGTTGCAGCTATGGCGAACTTTTGATCTAAACAAAACCCCAAAGTCTAAACGGTGCCCTAAGGGCTGTATATATGGGGGAAGAGGAGGGAATTTCGTGGCCCTTGAGGGTGGGGTCCGAAACCAACCCTATCTCTTGTTTCCCCACAAATACGGACTCTAAAAATAGCCTATACTTAAGTATTTCGAAATTACATGGGCCTGGCCCAATAATAAGGTGACGCAGCACCTAGAATAGCCTATGGACGAATATTATGAAGTGGCATCTTGTATATTTCGTCCAAGGCTTCATGCACTCCTTATGGTGGCTTCAAAGTCCTGAAATCATCACTTGTAACTCCGTTCTTGATCCTTAGCATGCCATCAACTCCATGCGTGTTCTTGCTCCAATGTTCATCCTTCTCCAAGCTAGGCCCTTCATTTGTAAGCAAAACAAATGTATCCAATTTAGGCAGCATCATATTCTCATGAACATTAAAATCATTACCAAGAAACGAAAGTACCGGTAATTTAATTGGCGTCTTGTGAGCTCTAGTAATTGGTCCCAGTATATGTAACAAGAGGGGCTGTGGGTGTAACAATGGTATTGATGTCCTCATCATCCTCCCCTTCTTGAAATGAAGTCGTCCTCGACGGAAGCTCATCTTCCTCACCCAAATAAGGCTTCAAATCTGCAATGTTAAAAGTGGGACTAACCCCAAAATCTGCAGGTAGCTCAAGTTTATATGCATTATCATTTATTTTCTCTAACACCTTAAAAGGACCAGCAGCACGTGGCATTAGCTTTGATTTATGCAAATCAGAAATCTATCCTTACGCAAATGTAACCAAACAAGATCTCCGTGCAAACACAACATGTTTTCTACCCTTATCTCCAAAGAAGTTTATATTTAGCATTCATACGCTCAATGTTTTCCTTAGTTAACTCATGCATTTTAAAATCAATTCAGCACGTTCTTTAGCATCAAAATTAACCTTCTCCGAAGATGGAAGAGGCAACAAATCAATAGGTGCACGAGGTAGGAAACCATACACAATTTCAAAAGGGCACATCTTAGTAGTAGAATGCAATGAACGATTATAAGCAAATTCAATATGAGGCAAGCATTCCTCCCACATTTTCTTATTATTCTTTAGAACAGCCCTAAGCATAGTAGACAATGTTCTATTGACTACTTCAGTTTGTCCATCTGTTTCGGGGTGACAAGTAGTACTAAAAAGTAATTTAGTCCCCAACTTAGCCCATAAACATCTCCAAAAGTGGCTAAGAAATTTAGTATCACGATCTGAAACAATAGTATTTGGCACACCATGCAAGCGAATAATTTCACGAAAGAACAAATCAGCAACATTGACAAGATCATCGCTTTTATGACATGGTATAAAGTGTGCCATTTTCGAGAATCTATCCACGACAACAAATATGCTATCCTCCCTTCTTTGTTCTAGGTAAACCTAAAACAAAGTCCATAGATATATCCTCCCAAGGAACACTAGGTACAGGCAAAGGCATATATAAACCATGAGGATTGAGTCGTGACTTAGCTTTTTGACATGTAGTGCAGCGAGCAATAAAACGCTCAACATCCGTCCTCATCTTCGGCCAAAAGAAATGTGTAGCAAGTACGTCCTCCGTCTTCTTCACGCCAAAGTGTCCCATTAGTCCTCCTCCATGCGCCTCCTGCAACAACAAAAGACGAACGGAGCTAGCTGGAATGCATAGCTTGTTAGCACGAACACAAATCCATCATTAACGACAAACTTGTTCCATGTTCTTCCTTCTTTACAATTCTGCAATACATCTTTAAAATCAGCATCATGCACATATTGATCTTTGATGGTCTCCAAACCAAATATTTTGAAGTCAAGTTGTGAAAGCATAGTATAGCGACGAGACAATGCATCAAGAATAACATTTTCTTTACCCTTCTTGTGTTTAATGACATAAGGGAAAGTCTCAATGAATTCAACCCATTTAGCATGTCTACGATTCAGTTTAGCTTGACTTTTAATATGTTTCAAAGATTCATGATCAGAACGTATAACAAATTCTTTAGGCCATAAATAATGTTGCCATGTTTCTAAAGTCCGAACAAGAGCATACAATTCTTTATCATAAGTAGAGTAATTCAGACTAGGCCCACTCAATTTTTCAGAAAAGTATGCATCAGGTTTGCCATCTTGTAATAACACACCTCCTAATCCAATTCCACTAGCATCACATTCAAGCTCAAAAGTCTTATTAAAATCAGGAAGTTGGAGTAAAGGAGCATGTGTCAACTTATCTTTCAATACCGTGAAGGCTTCTTCCCATGCGGTACCCCAAACAAAAGGCACATCCTTCTTTGTAAGCTCATTGAGAGGTGCAGCAATGGTGCTGAAATCTCTCACAAAACGCCTATAGAAACCAGCGAGGCCAAGGAAACTCCTCACTTGTGTGACCGTTTTGGGCTGCGGCCAACTCTCAATAGCTTCAATCTTGGCTTTATCAACTTCAATTCCTGTGGAGTAACAACATAGCCAAGAAAAGATACTCGGTCGGTGCAAAAGGTGCACTTCCCAAGGTTACCAAACAAACGTGCATGACGAGAGCATTAAAAACAGCACGTAAATGTTCCAAATGTTCTTCCAAAGATTTGCTATAAATCAAGATATCATCAAAATAGACTACCACAAATCGTCCAATGAAAGCACGTAAAACTTCGCTCATTAATCTCATGAAAGTACTAGGTGCATTAGTTAACCCAAAAGGCATGACTAACCACTCATATAATCCAAACTTAGTTTTAAATGCTGTTTTCCATTCATCTCCCAATTTCATACGAATTTGATGGTATCCACTATGCAAATCAACTTTGGAGAATATTGTAGAGCCACTCAATTCATCAAGCATATCATCTAGCCTAGGAATAGGGTGACGATAACGAATAGTAATATTATTGATGCCTCTACAATCAACACACATACGTGACGTACCATCCTTTTTCGGCACTAGAATAATAGGAACAGACAAGGACTAAGGGATTCGCGTATATAACCTTTGTCGAGCAGCTCCTGTACTTGACGATAATCTCCTTCGTCTCCTCGGATTGGTACGGTATGGTGCACGGTTGGGTAATGATGCACCGAATTAAGTCAATTTGATGCTCAATCCCTCGAATAGGTGGTAATCCGGTGGCACGCCTTGTGGAAAGACGTCGTGAACTCCCCGCAAAATGTTAGTGACAGCGGGGGCAAAGAGGAAGGCATGTCCTCGAATGAAAATAATGCCTCTTTGCACACAAAAGCATAGCAAATAAATTTGCTAAAATCTAGCTCATCAATATCAGATTTGGTGGCAAGTAAACATGCACTTTTCAATTTAATTTCAGAAGCAACAGTAGATGGTTTATTATTAGGCTTCATATGTTGTTCAAATTCTTTTGCCACAATCTGATTTTCACTCTTATTTTGCTCCTGTTTTGCTTTATTAGCTCTATTAATATCATCTTTCAAAATGGACTCAGGAGTCATAGGAAGCAAAGTAATATTTTTATCCTTATGAACAAGAGTATACTGATTGTTTCTACCATGGTGTACAGAATTTTTATCAAATTGCCATGGTCTACCAAGTAACAAGGAACATGCTTGCATGGGTACCACATCACAATCAACATAATCAGCATATGTAGAGATACTAAAATGCACACGAACAGTACGTGTTACCTTCACCTTGCCGCTGTTGTTGAACCATTGGATGTAGTAAGGATGTGGATGTGGTCTTGTGGTGAGAGATAGCTTCTCCACCATCTCCATGCTAGCCAAGTTGTTGCAGCTCCCTCCATCTATGATGACGCGAATAGAACGTTCCTTCACAACTCCTTTGTATGGAACAAATTATGCCTCTGATTTTGCTCAGCTTGTGTAACCTGCACACTCAAAACACGTTGAGCAACTAAACATTCATACCGTCAAGATCATCTTGAAGAGCCATGTATTGTGTCTCATGATCGAATCATCTCCACCGTGTTCCTCATGTGTAATAAGAGCCAAAGTCTCCTCATCATAGTCACTAGCGGACTCATACCCACCATCCTCGTGAGCAACCATCACACGCTGAGATTTGCATTCTCTCAAGAAATGTCCTCTTCCCTTACAACGACGACAAATAATATCACTTGTGTGCCTGCTGACGCCATGGAAGAAGAAGAGCTCAGGCAGGCCCGGCGGTGTGCTCTTGGCGATAGTGGTGGTTGTGCTCGCTTTCTTGTATCACGGTTGGAGGTGGCACCAAGGAGGTGATGGTGCAAAGGAAGTAGATGATGCACGTGGTGTCCATGATGAAGGTCGACCTGCGAGAAAAGTTAGTGCGCCGCCAATGCACGTCGATCACGCACTTCACGCTCAGCTTTACAAGCAAGATGGAATAAACGAGTGATATTATTATAATCCTTATAATCTAGAATGGTCTGAATCTCTATTTAATCCACCCGAAAAACGTGCAAGCATAGCTTCATTCTCCTCAACAATACCACATCTAATCAAGCCGGTTTGTAATTCCCGATAATATTCTTCTACAGAATTTTTTCCTTGTCTTAAACGCTGCAATTTTTGAAGCAATTCACGTTGATAATATGGTGGAACCCAACGAGTACGCATAGCAGTTTTCAAAGCAGCCCAAGTAGCTGGAACAGATATAATCTACAATGTTCGACCACCAAACACATGCAAAGCTAGTGAAAGCACAAACAGCAGCGAGAACACGCCTCTCCTCGGGATATTGTAAACATGTAAATCGTTGTTCAGTTTCTAACTCCCAAGTAAGATATATATCAGAACATATCTACCCTCAAATGGTGGAATATTCAATTTCAGTTTAGGGAGATGGTCATGATCTCGCACTGAGGGGAGCCCTAACATTGCCATTATTTGCATGTGGACGACACGGTGGTTGTGGTGCTGGTGGTTGCACGTAGTTCGATGTTGATCAACCTCATCCTCATAATCGCCCGCATACTCATCATCCTCCTCGGTACCAAAGAACAGCAGATGGCAGGAGCCACGAAGCACCAACAGCGAGAGCAGCGGCACCAGAATTTTGTCCTGGCTCAATAGGAACACGCTGAGCTCGTCCATACTGATTCGGAAGGGGGCGTAGTTGTTGTCGTTGCAGAGGTGCGATAGGTGCAGCCGGCGGTGGTTGTGGAAAACGCGCGAGCAATTCATCAAACTTGCTATCAAGCTTTGTTTCAAACGTCTTCTCAATGCCATCTATCTTCTCCATGGCCTCGTCAAATCTGTTTACCACATCTTGCACCTGTCCACTCATCATTTGCTGAAATTTATCATGTAGCTGTTTGTTCGTCAGGTTCTCCCAATCAGTCTCATCGGCTTGTGATCCTGCCATTGTTAGTAGCAAGAGAAACACACAAGAATATGATCCTACAGACTACCAGGAAGTGGTGGTGGTGGTGTGGTGGACAGTCACAAATCCGTCAAGCAAATCTCAAATTCTTACCAGTTCTTACCCAAAGAAGAAAGCGGTGATCGGCAACCGTTGTAGTAAAAACTCTCAAAGCTTGGATAGAGCGATTACGTGGAGAGTCCAACGCACGACGTAGATGTATGTGGAGCTGGGAAGGCTTATAATATGGTAGCAAAAGGGTCAAGAATAATCAATTCGAGATGCAAAGTTGAATAAACGCTCAACGACGCAGTCTTGTGGTTGGTCCTAGGCTAGACTGTATAGAGACGCGAGCCTAGAACACCAACAAAATCACGCTATGCACGTAAACAAGGGAGGAGCACACTCTGAATTTTTTTCTCTTTTTTTTCTTTTTTTGCACTTTTTTCCTTTTTTTTTTGGAAAAGTCTACAAATGGTCTAAAAACTGCCTAGCCAAATTTTCCGACTTAGTTTTTTTTTTTTGAACTGGAACTATTTTTCTTCTGCGGATGGCTCGGAAGTTGGGGAGTCCTCTGCTTGTCACGACTCGGAGTATCGCGTGATCCGGAAATCGAGAACAATGCAACAATTCTTGGACTCGGACTAGGACCGGTGGCGGAGATGAATCTGGTGGAACTTCGGATTGGTGGCGAAGATGAATCTGGTGGAACTCGGACCGGTGGCGGATATATGTTGCGGTGGACTCGGATGGGCGTGATGGCGGCGGATATGTGGTGGCGTATATGGATTCGGATTGGCGGTGAATATGTGGTGGTGGTATATGGCAGCGGCGACGTGACAACTTGTGAATAGAACTCAAACTCTAAAAGACTAGACGCTAAGACCAGCAACTTGACACGACGATGCAACCGTAAATTCAACAAAGCAAATCTGAAAAAGATTATGCAAAGGCTCGATTGGTTCGGATGGGATGAACTAACCCTAATTTTTTTGTGGCTTTTTCGTGGACTATAGGTATGAAGAATGACTCGATCTAAACTACGAAAAGCTGTAAAATCTCACCGAGCAACACGGAAATCTGATACCACTTGATAGAGGCGAGGTGTCCCGTCTTCGATGAGATGGTGGCTATCGTTTTGGATGAAGTCAACTTTGACGATCCGACTACGAACGTCACGAGGACGTCGCGCCTTAGCAATCGCTAAACCAACTCCGAGAGGTTATTGACCACGCCGAGCACGATCAACGACCACGAAGGTCTGCTTTCCTGCAGCAAACGAAGAACAAGCAAGAAACTAAGATTGCAATCTGGATATGCGAATATAAGAGGAAAGCTTTATTGATCAAGGTGGGGTTACGTGGCGCCTTTGTCCGTCGTTGAACACAAACGAAATGCGCGAAGTTGCAGCTATGGCGAACTTTTGATCTAAACAAAACCCCAAAGTCTAAACGGTGCCCTAAGGGCTGTATATATGGGGAAGAGGAGGAATTTCGTGGCCCTTGAGGGTGGGGTCCAAACCAACCCTATCTCTTGTTTCCCCACAAATCGGACTCTAAAAATAGCCTATACTTAAGTATTTCGAAATTACATGGGCCTGGCCCAATAATAAGGTGACGCAGCACCTAGAATAGCCTATGGACGAATATTATGAAGTGGCATCTTGTATATTTCGTCCAAGGCTTCATGCACTCCTTATGGTGGCTTCAAAGTCCTGAAATCATCACTTGTAACTCCGTTCTTGATCCTTAGCATGCCATCAACTCCATGCGTGTTCTTGCTCCAATGTTCATCCTTCTCCAAGCTAGGCCCTTCATTTGTAAGCAAAACAAATGTATCCAATTTAAGCAGCATCATATTCTCATGAACATTAAAATCATTACCAAGAAACGAAAGTACAGGTAATTTAATTGGCGTGCGCGAGCTCTAGTAATTGGTCCCGTATATGTAACAGTAGGGGCTGTGGGTGTAACAATGGTATTGATGTCCTCATCATTGGGTGTTCTCGAGATAGAAGGATATCACCTCGAAAGCATGTCCTTGTGCGTCCTTCACAATGCCGAAGTGGTAGGAAATGTGGTGTAGAAGCGAGTCGTGGTCGAATGTATGAGGCTCGCTCTCAAGAGCTCGAATGGTCAAATCATATGAAGTAGAAGTCGACACGAAGTCCAAGTATCCTACACATGCACACAACAAAACAAAGAGCGTATGCGCATGGTAGATAGACACATCATCCATCATGATGGTTCTCTTCTCTTGCACATAACCATTAGAAGCACAAGTGCATGAATAATATGATGCAACAATGGCGGTATTCAAGGCACTAGGTATATGGTGCAAAGAAGTAAGACAAACATGCTTCACAAGGAATATGTCAAAATCTCCAAACATATGTAAGAATGCTATGGGGGCAATCTTAAGAGCAAGACTATAAGCATTGTTGCACTCAATACATGGCAAATCATCTAGCATGAGAGAGGCAACACATGGAGTTATATGACACGAAGCAAGATGAATCATGTGCAAAGCATATAGATGGTTGTCATCAACCGCATTAGATGAGCAAGTATGACACAAGAGACAATGATCAAGATGTATCATGTGAGAGGCATGAGCATATATGTCATCAACCCAAGAAAGCAAGTAATGGTGGAACATGGGTGATGCAACATAGCAAGCGATCATAGCAATCAAGTCAAGCAAGCTAGTAGTGCGAAGATGCAACATACTAGGAGGAATCATGGCAAGCATGTCATGTGTGCAAATAGTGGGCATGAATAATGCACATGACATATCACAAGCATGAAAGCTAGATATGAGTAAAATAGCATGAGGCACATGATAAACATGGAAAAAGCAATAACGATCTCTACCAAGCATGCAAATATACATAGAAGTAGCATCATGATGAAACATGGGTAGATGCAAGCAAGGGTCACAATTGCATGGCAAATGCATAGAAGTAAGCATAGCATGCAAAGTGAACACGGTAAAATGAGCATAATGTGACAAGTGGTAAATGGCCCATAGCCGTGTGAGAGCCAAGTAGAGGAGTTGCGCGTAGTGCTTGCGCGAAGGGGACGGTGGTAAGGATAGTCCACGGGATTCCAAAGCATCATTGCTCTCAAGAGCTCGTTTCGTCAACTCTTGGGATTGCGAGGTTGACAAGTATTCATGGGTACCTACACAAAAGAGACACAATCCAAAGAAATTGTGCGCGTGGTAAATGTACACATCATCCATCATGATGTGTATGTGCACGGGTGAGTTAGCACAAGATAAGAAATGCTCAAAGAAATTTGATGCACGGTATAAGAACATGTCATCCATCATGAAAGAATAGTTATTATGTATGACATGATGGGAACACAAATTGAGAATGCAAGTATATGGCACATTAATAGCATGTTTATTCATGGGGAGCATATGGTGTACACTATCATGGGAATCATGCAAAGTATGAAATGTATCAAGATCTCCTAATATGTATGAGGAAGCTATGGGGGTCTCCTCATGAGCATGAGTAGCAACATCACTTGGAGAATATTGACAACATCCAAAACAATGCATATTTGGAGCAATGTGATCATGGCATGGCATAGTAGATGAATTGCAAAAATAATGTAAAGGGAGCATGGCAATATCATCACAAGAGAAGCAAAAGCCAATGACCATCATCTCGTCATCTATGCCATAAGTGCAAGTGGGATTTATTTTAATTTGGCATGCATAGTTACTGTGTTGAGATTGAAATGATGCAATATGGTTGATCTCACTCATAGCATATGACAAGTTCAATGGGTTGTCAAACATGACGTGACCAATAGAATTTTCACAAGATATCCTATGAAGCATAGCATCACAACTAGGCAACTCAACATGCTCATCGTCGTATTCATCATAAATAGGTAAGTCAAGGCATGAAGGAGTTTCACTAGCATGAAGCATGGCAATAGGTGGGTCAACATCATGGAAGCAATCGATGTCAACAGAGTCCACTGGTGGGACAAGAGAAGCGCCATCACCTATGTTACCTTTGGAGTGTCGCTCATGTGTTGTACGTGAGGTGTTGAAGATCGTCGCGTTGTCGTCTTCATCCTGATGGAACCATGTGGGGGTGCATCATCGTCCACCATGGCCATCTTATTGTCCATTTGAGGGATGGACTCGTCGAGGATAGGCATGTCGTCATGTAGGAGACCTAGCACCAAAGAAGAAAACACACTAGGAGTAGAGGTTAAGTCATTAGAAATCATGGTGGCCTCACATGTCGTGTCAACTACCTCACTAACTAAGTGTTGTGGCTCACTCACTCCCTCAAGGATGCACTCACTCATATGGTTGGTGGAGTCACTCAAATGGCCCTCAACCTCACATAGGGTGTGTGGCATGCTCTCATGTGCGGGGCTAGTGGTGGTCACACTCATCCTCTCATAGGAAATGCTCTCAATGTCACGTATGGTGGAGTCACTCATGTCACTCATGTGGTGGTGGCTCTCCTCACATGGCAAATGGGGCATCTCGACATATGTGGGTGTCGGAGAGATGTAGGTGCAAATATGATGCGGAGCATCCCACGTTCATCCCCATGTACACTCCGACTACTCTCCAAGCCCCAAGGATACATAAGATGAGACCTCGACTATGCGCCATCGGACACAAGGTGAATTCACCCCTCTTCGAACCGTCACTTTCCGCATATGAGACATGGCTACTACCTCATGCGTGGACCTTGTATACACTCAGCTACAACTAGGATGGCCAAGGAGAATCCAAGGACCAAGGCCAAGCATGGAAGAGTAGACGGAAGAAAGGAGAAGACGAAGATGGAGCGGCTGTTGAAGACAGGCCGGACGTCCGGGCCGCCGTCCGGACCATCCGGGCCCAGCCGGATCATCCGGACCCTCCACCGGATCATCTGGGTAAATGCACCGAAGACAACAGAAGCCCCCTCGACGAAGCCGGATCATCCGGACGGTCGCCCGGATCATCCGGACCCCCGACATCCGGATCATCCGGGCCACCATCCGGATCATCCGGACCCCGCCTGTGTGCGCGACTTGGGCCGAGGCCCATGTACCCCTTCGCCCCTCACTTACCCCTTCGTGGCTTAGCACTATAAATAGACCTCCTCCTCCCCACTTTGAGGGTTAGCGTTGGTTTTGCTTATGTTAGAGATAGAGCTACGCTCATCTATCGGATCTCCTCCTCGTGAGAGACCGCGGCCTCTTCGGAGAAGATCCTCTCGGATACAAGACCCCTTTACAGGAAGATCCCCTCGTGGATTCAAGGCCTCCTCTTGGAGATGAACGGTTCCTTTGTATCCTTACCCTAGTTGACTATGTATCTTGTGAATCTCATGTGTGTATGTTGATCTAGCACTTGTGTGATCGATTCCTTGTTGGTTGAGTGATTCTCTCTCGTTTTCCCCATGTTTCCTCTCGTGCTTCCGTGTGTTCTTCGTGTTCCCTCTGTAGGATCCCCTCCAAACATGAAAGATCGATGAATTAGGGTTCCACCCTACATCAAAATGTCTCCATGCTCAACTCCTATCGCCGTGGTCGAAGGGGATGGCCCTTGCTACCTTCTTGTCGCCGTCTTGGTGTTGGAGGCCCATATGATGTGGCACCTCGTAGCTCGTCTCCATGACCGAAGGGAGTTTCCCATGCTCGGCCATCATCCTTGAGGGGCTTCCGAAGATGGAAGTGTCACCCTCGCTCATAGGTCGTCGCCTTGGACTTGAGGAAGTCGTTGTAGGCGTACTCGTGGGAAGTAGGCGAAGATGCCATACGTCCAAAGACGAAGATGCCTTGATAGCACTTGGCGAAGATGCCAAAGTGGTTGGTGTAGCGGTAGCGCCGTCTTGGTGGTGGTCGTCTCGCGGTCTTCTTTTGTGCTCTTGAAGCTTGGACTTGGCGTGAAGTAGGGCTTACTGGGACTTGTGCATTTGCGCTTGTGGAGCATCCTCATGATGATGATGTCGTTGTCATTCTTGATCTCGTAGTAGATGTCGTTCGTCGTCGTGCACATGTTGCTTGGAAGTGACTTGCCCTTCATGACGATGTTGATTACGAACGTGATGGTGGTCGCCATGTAGATGTGGACGAGGACGATTTGGACTTGCATCGTGGCCGCGCTCCGAAGACTTGTGGCTTGAATGTCGCCGCCTTGCTTCGGAGTGACGAATGTCGATGGAGATGTTCTCGATGCGCTCTTGCAATCTTGATTGTGCGCCTTGCATTTGTCGTTGTAGATCGAAGATGGACGCTTTGGTGATGTAGTTGTTCACGCCGTCGTTGTTGTCGTAGACCGGAGTGGAAATGCCTTGCCTATCCATCACAAGACTCGAGCAAGGGTGAGTAGGAAATGAGATAAACAATATCAAGCTACCTTTTCCCAAAGTTGAGGATGTATCTTGTATCACTCAATGTGAAATGAAAGAATAGTGGAATTGGTACCGGACTTGTTCACTCACACCTACAAGTAAAGCTTATGGTAGAGCTCGGTGAGGATAGTGGCACAAAAATTTGATGCAAAATGTTAGCAAGAGTCAATAATCTTGGAAAAGATTCACAAATTCGCAAGTGAAAGAAGTAGACCAATAGCAAATGTGGTACACGGAAACACACACACGGATAGATAAATGGGGTCGTGCAACCAAGGAATGAGCACAAAATGTGGAGTCCACGGAAAACGCTCGTGTTGCACAACTCAAGAGAGACGCTAGCACGATTGCTCAATAGGCGAATACGACACTTGTGCACAACCTATAAGATGCAAAATGGATAAACTTTCTATCCCAAGTATGCTACGTATGTATGGTTCCCGGTGTTTCTCTCAAGCATGATACCATATGATGTAGATTTTGCTATGGCACTTATGTGCAATGGGGTATGATGCTATGGCACTTGCTCACGAGCTCTTTGCTCTCTTTTTGCTTAAAAGCTTTTTATCTCTTTTTTTCTATGGCCAATTTGCACAATGCACAAACCAAGATAGCAATTGTGTATATGCGGGAACGATTTTGTGACACAATGGATGATATGATACCAATATGATATGGTATGTATGCAATGGAATGGTGGATCACTAATGTGCACAAGTAATGTTGCCGGCAATACTCAAATGGCTAGTCTCGATAGGTAAGTGACACAAAATGGGCTAGGGGTTAACAATGCAATTGCAAGGGTAATGTACAATGGTGTCGTCGAGGTTACCGTCCTTTGCGATGATGAGTGGCGGTGTTCTTGATGTAGATACCAAGATGATGTAGACCTGTCCCTAAGTAGCCGAAACACCTTAGGAAACGGTAAAAACCGCAAACTCAAAATCTCAAATGACAAATGTCAAATGGTGGTAGTGGAAATGGCAATGTGGAAGTGGTGGTGGTGGTTGATGAAGAAGCAACTGTCCCTAAGTAGCCGAAACACCTTAGGAGACTCAAATCACTACTCAAGCAACTAAATGGGTTGGAACCTATCTTGTCCCTAAGTGGTGGTGGTGGTTGATGAAGAAGCAACTAAATGGTAAGGGGAACTGATGAGGACATCAATACCATTGTTACACCCACAGCCCCTGCTGCTATACATACTGGACCAATTACTAGAGCTCGCGCACGCCAACTAAATTACCAGGTACTTTCGTTTCTTGGTAATGATTCTAATGTTCATGAGAATATGACGCTGCCTAAATTGGATACATTTGTTTTGCTTACAAATGTAGGGCCTAGCTTGGAGAAGGATGAACATTGTAGCAAGAACCAGCATGGAGATGATGGCATGCAAGGGGACAAGAATGGAGTTACAAGTGATGATTTCAGGACTTTGAAGCCACCATAATGAGTGCATGAAGCCTTGGACGAAATATACAAGATGCCACTTCATAATATTCGTCCATCGGCTATTCTAGGTGTCTCGTCACCTTATTATTGGGCCAGGCCCATGTAATTTCGAAATACATTAGTATAGGCTATTTTTAGAGTCCGTATGTGTGGGGAAACAAGAGATAGGGTTAGTTTGGACCCCTCCACCAAGGGCCACGAAATTCACCCCTCTTCCTCCATATATACAGCCCTTAGGGCACCGTTTAGACTTGGGTTTTGTTTAGATCAAAAGTTCGCCATAGCTGCAACTTCGCGTGCCGTTTGTGTTCAACGACTGCACAAAGGCGTCACAGAACCCCACCTTGATCAATAAAGCTTTCATCTTATTTTCGCAATATCCAGATTGCAATCTCAGTTTCTTGCTTGTTCTTCATTTGCTCGCAGGAAAGAGACCCTCGTGGTCAGGTTGATCGTGCTCCGGCATGGTCAATAACCTCTCGGAGTTGGTTTAGCGATTGCTAAGGCGCGACGTCCTCGCACGCTCGTAGTCGGATCGTCAAAGTCTACTTCCACCAAAGCGAAATCCACCATCTCATCGAAAGACGGGACACCTTTGCCTCTATCAGGAACAAAATGGGTTAGGTTGCGGAAGTCGGAGGTGGTGTAGCGGATGATATGGTGGAGGGCCTAGGCAATCTTGCCAATATGCTGAAATTTTGATGGAGTCAAATGGTGTTGGAACCTATCTAGGTGGATGGGGGATGTCAATAGCTACTCAACGAGTTAAAGAACGCGAAAACCGGACTCCGGATGTGGAAGTTATCGGCAAAACTGTGGACTGCACGTGGCTGCTGTAGGGGGGCCGTCCGCACGGGGTCTAGGGCCCGTGGGCACGGGGTCCCGTGCGCACGGTACAAGCCCGTGGGCACGGGGTGTCCAGAGACTTTTCGAGGGGCCGTGCGCACGGGATCTGGGGTCCGTGGGCACGGGGTGGGCGGAAATTTCGCGATTTTGGTGCGGAAATTGAAGATTTCTAGGGAAAAATTGGGGGTATTTTGGGGATGGATGGTGGGGAAAAGATGGGGGAAGGCTAGATCCACTTGAAACCAAGCAAATCCATGGATCATATCCAACAAAATCTCATCATACCAACAAATCACAAAAAAATTTGGGGCTATTTTTGGTGGGGATTTTCGAATTTAGGACGAAATCACACAAAACTAGGCTAGAAAACAAAGAGGGGGGCTCCAATTTCGTGAGAAACATGGCTCATGATACCAAGATGATGTAGGGTGGAACCCTATGGGGAAGATATTTCACGAATTGGAGGGGAATCCCCAAGAACAAGATGAACAAGAGAGGGAAAACAAAAGGAACACTCCAGAAGAAGTCAAATCACACATCCACTAGATAATCAAACACATAAGATCCACAAGGTACATGAACAACAAAGGGAAGTAAGATACATGGTAGAGTTCATCCCAAATCCTATGAAGGAGATGAGGGCTTGATGATCTAGATAGATCCTTCCCTCAAGGGGGTTTTCATCCACTAGGGATCTTCTCCAATGGAGGTCTTGAACTCCAATGGAGTGGAATCCCACAAGGGGAGGTACATGAGCTAGGCTCTAGTGTTTAGATCTATCCTTAGCTAAGTCTAAATGGAGGAGGAAGGGGAGTATATATAAGTCCAAGGGATCAAGGGGGGTAAGTGGAGCCCGTGCGCACGGGGTATCCAGGGACCGGACGCAAGGGCCCGTGCGCACGGGGTCCGATGGGCCCGTGGACACGGGGGTCCCGTGGGCACGGTACACGCCTGTGTGCACGGGGTCTTCAGGACCGCCAGCCTGGGAGGCCCGTGGGCACGGGGTCGGAGGGGCCCGTGCGCACGGGGTCGCCTGGGAGCTGCTGCCTTCTTCTTGGCGCTTCCTTCTCCGCTTCCAGGCATCCCACTTGGATGGTGTAGATGTTCTCTTCCGCATGAACTCATCCTCGCTATGTTTGAAGCTCCGACAATACCTATGAATGCACACGGAAGGAATGTCAAGTAGTATACCATCCTCAAAGGGGTCAAGTGAACACGTGTAAAGGAGATGATTCACCTTTATGTATGTGAAGTAGATGTGGCATGTGTCACTTGCCAAACGAACTCTTGACATGGTGATGTCCATAGGATGCTCCGCATCATCCCCTCCCCCTTGGGAAAGATCCGACCTCGGATCGAAATCCAAATCACCATGGGAAAGAGATGATAGCGTCGTGAAGAAGTGGACGATCACCAAGCATTCGTCATCTTGTAGTTCCAAATGGGCACTCTCCAATGTCGCACCGTCTTGTAATTCCTTCAAAAGTAGCAAAGATAACAAGCACATGGAAAAACAAATGTGGTTGTCGTAAGAGCAAAACCAAGCATTCAAGAGGTGATTCACCCAACAAGTGTTGTCATCAAGCATAGCATATGGTTTGATAAAGAAGTGTGTCATGGCATTTGAGCATATAAATTGAGGACAATCAAGTACATCATGGGAACAAGCATGTAAATGGGAGGTCAAGATGCAAATATATGGGATAAGTGAACAAGCATCTACCTCAAGGTCATAGCAAGCATGCGCAAAGTGCTCAACAAAAGGTCCATGGTAGGCATAAGTATCATCCACAACACCAAATATAGTGAAATGTCTAAACACATGGGGCAAGTGCAAGACAATCCGAGCATAACGTGCATAGGGTGTAGTGAAGATATCGTGGCACTCAACACAATGAAAAGAGCAATTGTTCAACATGTGTGAGGCAATCAAGTCAAGCATGTGATAAGCAAAGGGACATGGCATATGTGAAGAACTAGATGCAACACACAAGGCATATATGTCATGATGCATAGCAAAAGAGCAAGCAACACATGAAGCATGATCCACAATATGCATGCTCATGGTTTGGGTGTTCTTGAGATAGAAGGATATCACCTCGAAAGCATGTCCTTGTGCGTCCTTCACAATGCCGAAGTGGTAGGAAATGTGGTGTAGAGGCGAGTCGTGGTCGAATGTATGAGGCTCGCTCTCAAGAGCTCGAATGGTTAACTCATATGAAGTGGAAGTCAACACGAAGTCCAAGTATCCTACACCATGCACACAACAAAACAAAGAGCGTATGCGCATGGTAGATAAACACATCATCCATCATGATGGTTCTCTTCTCTTGCACATCACCATTAGAAGCACAAGTGCATGAATAATATGATGCAACAATGGCGATATTCAAGGCACTAGGTATATGGTGCAAAGAGGTAAGACAACCATGGTTCACAAGGAATATGTCAAAATCTCCAAACATATGTAAGAATGCTATGGGGGCAATCTTAGGAGCAAGACTATAAGCATTGTTGCACTCAATACATGGCAAATCATCTAGCATGAGAGAGGCAACACATGGAGATATATGACACGAAGCAAGATGAATCATGTGCAAAGCATATAGATGGTTGTCATCAACCGCATGAGATGAGCAAGTATGGCACAAGAGACAATGATCAAGATGTATCATGTGAGAGGCATGAGCATATATGTCATCAACCCAAGAAAGCAAGTAATAGTGGAACATGGGTGATGCAACATAGCAAGCGATCATAGCAATCAAGTCAAGCAAGCTAGTAGTGCGAAGATGCAACATACTAGGAGGAATCATGGCAAGCATGTCATTTGTGCAAATAGTGGGCATGAATAATGCACATGACATATCACAAGCATGAAAGCAAGATATGAGTAAAATAGCATGAGGCACATGATAAACATGGCAAAAGCAATAAGGATTTCTACCAAGCATGCAAATATACATAGAAGTAGCATAATGATGAAACATGGGTAGATGCAAGCAAGGGTCACAATTGCATGGCATAGGCATAGAAGTAAGCATAGCATGCAAAGTGAACACGGTAAAATGAGCATAATGTGACAAGTGGTAAATGGCCCATAGCCGTGTGAGAGCCAAGTAGAGGAGTTGCGCGTAGTGCTTGCGTGAAGGGAACGGTGGTACGGATAGTCCACGGATTCCAAAGCATCATTGCTCTCAAGAGCTCGTTTCGTCAACTCTTGGGATTGCGAGGTTGACAAGTATTCATGGGTACCTACACAAAAGAGACACAATCCAAAGAAATTGTGCGCGTGGTAAATGTACACATCATCCATCATGATGTGTATGTACACGGGTGAGTTAGCACAAGATAAGAAATGCTCAAAGAAATTTGATGCACGGTATAAGAACATGTCATCCATCATGAAAGAATAGTTATTATGTATGACATGATGGGGACACAAATTGAGAATGCAAGTATATGGCACATTAATAGCATGTTTATTCATGGGGAGCATATGGTGTACACTATCATGGGAATCATGCAAAGTATGAAATGTATCAAGATCTCCTAATATGTATGAGGAAACTATGGGGGTCTCCTCATGAGCATGAGTAGCAACATCACTTGGAGAATATTGACAACATCCAAAACAATGCATATTTGGAGCAATGTGATCATGGCATGGCATAGTAGATGAATTGCGAAAATAATGTAAAGGGAGCATGACAGTATCATCACAAGAGAAGCAAAAGCCAATGACCATCATCTCGTCATCTATGCCATAAGTGCAAATGGGATTTATTTTAATGGGGCAATATGGTTGATCTCACTCATAGCATATGACAAGTTCAATGGGTTGTCAAACATGACGTGACCAATAGAATTTTCACAAGATATCCTATGAAGCATAGCATCACAACTAGGCAACTCAACATCCTCATCATCGTATTCATCATAAATAGGTAAGTCAAGGCATGAAGGAGTTTCACTAGCATGAAGCATGGCAATAGGTGGGTCAACATCATGGAAGCAATCGATGTCAAGAGAGTCCACTGGTGGGACAAGAGAAGCGCCATCACCTATGTTACCTTTGGAGTGTCGCTCATGTGTTGTAGGTGAGGTGTTGAAGATCGTCTCGTTGTCATCTTCATCTTGATGGAACCATGTGGGGGGTGCATCATCGTCCACCATGGCCATCGTATTGTCCATTGGAAGGATGGACTCATCGAGGATAGGCATGTCGTCATGTAGGAGACCTAGCACCAAAGAAGAAAACACACTAGGAGTAGAGGTTAAGTCATTAGAAATCATGGTGGCCTCACATGCCGTGTCAACTACCTCACTAACTAAGTGTTGTGGCTCACTCACTCCCTCAAGGATGTACTCACTCATATGGTTGGTGGAGTCACTCAAATGGCCCTCAACCTCACATAGGGTGTGTGGCACGCTCTCATGTGTGGGGCTAGGTGGTGGTCACACTCATCCTCTCATAGGAAATGCTCTCAATGTCACGTATGGTGGAGTCACTCATGTCACTCATATGGTGGTGGCTCTCCTCACATGGCAAATGGGGCATCTCGACATATGTGGGTGTCAGAGAGATGTAGGTGCAAATGTCTCCATGCTCAACTCCTATCGCCGTGGTCGAAGGGGATGGCCCTTGCTCGACCTTCTTGTCGCCGTCTTGGTGTTGGAGGCCCATATGATGTGGCACCTCGTAGCTCGTCTCCATGACCGAAGGGAGTTTCCCATGCTCCGCCATCGTCCTTGAGGGGCTTCCGAAGATGGAAGTGTCACCCTCGCTCGTAGGTCGTCGCCTTGGACTTGAGGAAGTCGTTGTAGGCGTGCTCGTGGGAAGTAGGCGAAGATGCCGTACGTCCAAAGGCGAAGATGCCTTGATAGCACTTGGCGAAGATGCCAAAGTGGTTGGTGTAGCCGTAGTGCCGTCTTGGTGGTGGTCGTTTCGCGGTCTTCTTTTGTGCTCTTGAAGCTTGGACTTGGCGTGAAGTAGGGCTTGTTGGGACTTGTGCATTTGCGCTTGTGGAGCATCTTCATGATGATGATGTTGTTGTCGTGCTTGAGCTTGTAGTAGATGTCGTTCGTCGTCGTCGTGCACATGTTGCTTGGAAGTGACTTGCCCTTCATGACGATGTTGATTACGAACGTGGTGGTGGTCGCCATGTAGATGTGGACGAGGACGATTTGCACTTGCATCGTGGCCGCGCTCCGAAGACTTGTGGCTTGAATGTCGCCGCCTTGAAGATGATGAAGGGGAAGAAGACTTGATCAAGGCTCTAATCTCCTCCATCCTTGCATCTTGCTCCTCTTTATGTGCAGAAAGCTTCTTGTCGATGTAGTCCCTTTTCCTTGCTTCGGAGTGACGAATGTCGATGGAGATGTTCTCGATGCACTCTCGCAATCTTGATTGTGCGCCTTGCATTTGTCGTTGTAGATCGAAGATGGACGCTTTGGTGATGTAGTTGTTCACGCCGTCGTTGTTGTTGTAGACCGGAGAGGAAATGCATTGCCTATCCATCACAAGACTCAAGCAAGGGCGAGTAGGAAATGAGATAAACAATATCAAGCTAACTTTTCCCAAAGTTGAGGATGTATCTTGTATCACTCAATGTGAAATGAAAGAATAGTGGAATTGGTACCAGACTTGTTCACTCACACCTACAAGTAAAGCTTATGGTAGAGCTCGGTGAGGATAGTGGCACAAAAATTTGATGCAAAATGTTAGCAAGAGTCAATAATCTTGGAAAAGATTCACAAATTCGCAAGTGAAACAAGTAGACCAATAGCAAATGTGGTACACGGAAACACACACACGGATAGATAAATGGGGTCGTGCAACCAAGGAATGAGCACAAAATGTGGAGTCCACGGAAAACGCTCGTGTTGCACAACTCAAGAGAGACGCTAGCACGATTGCTCAACAGGCGGATACGACACTTGTGCACAACCTATAAGATGCAAATGGATAAACTTTCTATCCCAAGTATGCTACGTATGTATGGTTCCCGGTGTTTCTCTCAAGCATGATACCATATGATGTAGATTTTGCTATGGCTCTTATGTGCAATGGGGTGTGATGCTATGGCACTTGCTCACGAGCTCTTTGCTCTCTTTTTGCTTAAAATCTTTTTCTCTTTTTTTTTCTATGGCCAATTTGCACAATGCACAAACCAAGATAGCAATTGTGTATATGCGGGAACGATTTTGTGACACAATGGATGATATGATACCAATATGATATGGTATGTATGCAATGGAATGGTGGATCACTAATGTGCACAAGTAATGTTGTCTGCAATACTCAAATGGCTATTCTCGATAGGTAAGTGGCGCAAAATGGGCTAGGGGTTAACAATGCAATTGCAAGGGTAATGTACAATGGTGTCGTCGAGGTTACCGTCCTTTGCGATGATGAGTGGCGGTGTTCTTGATGTAGATACCAAGATGATGTAGACCCGTCCCTAAGTAGCCGAAACACCTTAGGAAACGGTAAAAACCGCAAACTCAAAATCTCAAATGACAAATGTCAAATGGTGGTAGTGGAAATGTCAATGTGGAAGTGGTGGTGGTGGTTGATGAAGAAGCAACCGTCCCTAAGTAGCCGAAACACCTTTGGAGACTCAAATCACTACTCAAGCAACTACTAATGGTAAGGGGAACAAAATGGGTTAGGTTGCGGAAGTCGGAGGTGGTGTAGCGGATGATACGGTGGAGGGCCTAGGCAATCTTGCCAATATGCTGAAATTTTGATGGAGTCAAATGGTGTTGGAACCCATCTAGGTGGATGGGGGATGTCAATAGCTACTCAACGAGTTAAAGAACGCGAAAATCGGACTCCGGATGTGGAAGTTATGGGCAAATGTGGATCGCACGCTGGCTTGTCAGAGGGGGGCCGTCTTGACGGGGTCTAGGGCCCGTGGGCACGGTACAAGCCGTGGGGACGCACGGGTGTCCGGAGACTTTCGGGGCCCGTCGCCTTGGGGTCTGGGGTCCGTGGCCACGGGGTGGGCGGAAATTTCGTGATTTTGGTGCGGAAATTGAAGATTTCTAGGGCAAAATTGGGGGGATTTTGGGGATGGATGGTGGGGAAAAGATGGGGGAAGGCTAGATCCACTTGAAACCAAGCAAATCCATGGATCAAGTCCAACAAAATCTCATCAAACCAACAAATCACAAAAAAATTTGGGGCTATTTTTGGTGGGGATTTTCGAATTTAGGATGAAATCACACGAAACTAGGCTAGAAAACAAAGAGGGGGGCTCCAATTTCGTGAGAAACATGGCTCATGATACCAAGATGATGTAGGGTGGAACCCTATGGGGAAGATCTTTCACGAATTGGAGGGGAATCCTGATGTAGGGTGGAACCCTATAGCGTCGATCTTTCACGTTTGGAGTGGATCCTATGGAGAAATCACCAAGAACACGTGGAAGCACAAGGGGAAACACGGGGAAAACGAGAGAGAATCACTCAACCAACAAGGAATCGATCACACAAGTGCTAGATCACCACACACATATGAGATCCACAAGATACAAAGTCAACTAAGGTAAGGATAGAAAGGAACCGTTCATCTCCAAGAGGAGGCCTTGATGTTCTTCCCTAAAGAGGGGTCTTGAATCCGCTAGGGGATCTTCTCCGAAGAGGTCCTGATCTCCGCGGAGAAGTAACCAAGTGGATGAGCAAAGGCTCTCACACAAATATGAGATAGTCCAATCCCGAGTCTCAAAGTGAGGAGATGGGGTCCTATATATAGAGTTGGGGGCGAAGGGGTACATGGGCTCAGCCCAACACGCGCACGCAGGCGCTGGCCGGATGATCCGGACGAGGGTCCGGATGATCCGGGCTGGTCCGGATGATCCGGGTGGAGGCCCGGATGAGCCGGAGGGTCGGCTGGTGGTCGCGTAGGGCCGGATGTCCGGCTGGAGGTCCGGATGTCTGGGCCGGGTCCGGATGATCCGGGACGGGGTCCGGATGATCCGGCTTCAGGGTGGAGCTTCTGTAGCCTTCGGTCGATTTAGCCGGATCATCCGGGCCGGGGTCCGGATCGTCCGGGCTCTGTCCGGATCGTCCGGGCCGCCGTCCGGATCGTCCGGCCACCCTGGTCCTTGGTGCTTTTTCCTCTCCGTCTTCTCGCATGTCTTCCGCTTCCGGTTCTCCTTGCTTCCTAGCCTCTTCATGGTTGACTCCTTGATACCTGAGTATGCATAGCATTTCCGTTTGAGGTAGTAACCATGTCTCATGTAAATAGAAAGGGAATTGTGAGAGGAGTGATGTCACCTCGGTTTCAAGAGCTCTTGCACGTGCTCGAGTCATAGGTCCTTGTGGGGTTGGATGTGTTGATGTAGAGTCCATGGGGATGATGGAAGGATGCTCCGCATCATATCCCCTCCCTTCGAAAGGATCCGACCTCGGATCTAGATCTTCATCACCATGGAAAGGCGAGAGGTCTTTGACGTTGAAGGTGTCGCTCACGTTGTACTTGTCGCTTGGTAGGTCGAGCTTGTAGGCGTTGTAGCGTGCTAACACCTTGAAGGGTCCATTGGCTCGAGGTAGAAGTTTGGACTTGCGTTTGTTGGGGAAGCGTTCCTTGCGAAGGTGTAGCCACACGAGATCGCCTATGTTGAAGATCATGGGTTGCTTGTTGGTGTTGAGCTTGGTCGCTAGTCGTTGTACTTGGCGCTCGTGGTGTTTCTTGTATCTTCATGCATCTTCTTGATGTAGCTTGCACGGGCACTTGCGTCGAGGTTGGTGCGCTCTTGTAGAGGTAGAGGTAGAATGTCCAATGGGGACAATGGGTTGAAGCCGTAGACGACCTCGAAGGGGACTTGCTTGGTCGTCGAATGTCGTCTTGTGATTGCAGGCGTACTTTCGGCGATGGGTAGACACGCCTCCACTCCTTGATGTTCTTCTTGATCAACACGCCAAGTAGAGTGGAGAGCGTCCGGTTCGTCACCTCCGTTTGGCCGTCGGTTTGAGGATGGTATGCGGATGAGAACAAGAGCTTGATTCGAGCTTGGCGCATAGGGTCTTCAAAAGTAACTCAAGAACTTGACGTCATGGGTCGGAGACGATTGTCTTTGGTACTCCATGGAGGCGCAAGATTTCCCTACAAAATAGATTTGCAATATGTGATGCATCGTCTACCTTGTTGCAAGGAATGAAATGTGCCATCTTAGAAAATCGATCCACAACAACAAACACGGAGTCATTTCCATTTTGAGTTCTAGGCAAACCAAGTACAAAGTCCATGCTAATGTCTTCCCAAGGTTGATAAGGAATAGGAAGAGGCATGTAAAGACCATGAGATTGAGCTTTTGACTTAGCTTTGCGGCATGTTGAGCATCTTGTGGTGAAGCGTGAGACGTCTCGAAACATCTTGGGCCAAAAATAGTTCTTGGAGAGCGTGGCGAAGGTCTTGTCGCGTCCAAAATGTCCGATGAGTCCACCGCCATGAGCCTCTTGCAAAAGGAGGAAACAAAGAGAAGACTCGGGAATGCATAGTTTGTTAGCGCTCATAAGATAACGATCCTTGAGGTAATATTGTTCCCAAGATGTATGCGTCAAACATTTAGCATAATGATGTGCAAAAGATGGATCATTAGCATACAAATCTTTTATGTGCTCAAAGCCAATAACATTCACCTCAAGTTGCGTGACAAGCGTGCATATGCGTGAAAGTGCATCGGCAACTACATTTTCCTTGCCTTTAATGTACTTGATCACATATGGGAAAGATTCAATAAATTCACTCCATTTGGCATGACGCTTGTTTAATTTAGTTTGACCTTTCAAGTACTTAAGCGTTTCATGATCGGTATGGATGACAAACTCATGAGGTCTAAGATAATGTTCCCAAACATGTAGGACATGCACTAAAGCATACAATTCCTTGTCATACACGGGATAGTTAAGTTGAGCACCGGAGAGTTTTTCACTAAAATAAGCAATGGCGCGTTTTTCTTGAATCAAAACTCCACCAATTCCGGTACCACTTGCATCACAATGAACCTCAAAAGTTTTGCCAAAATTGGGCAAAGCAAGAATCGGAGCATGAGTAAGCAAAGACTTGAGCTCATCAAAAGCATTCGATTGCAAAGGTCCCCAAACAAAAGGAGTATTCTTCTTACTCAAAGCATGCAAAGGAGCTGCAATAGTGCTAAAGTTTTTCACAAAGCGACGATAAAAACCTGCAAGACCAAGGAAACTTCGCACTTGTTGCAAATTGGTGGGTTGGGGCCAAGTTTTAATTGCTTTGATCTTAGTTTCATCAACATGGACACCCTTGGAAGAGACAACGAAACCCAAGAAAACCACTTTGTCAACGCCAAAAGTGCATTTTTTCAAGTTGGCATAAAGACTTTCCTTTCGAAGTGTTTGCAAAACAAGCTTAACATGATCAAGATGCTCTTTCATGGTTTTGCTAAACACAAGAATATCATCGAAGTAAACCACAACAAAGATTCCAATGTAGGGTCGAATTACATGATGCATGAGACGCACAAAAGTTCCGGGTGCTTTCGACAAACCCATAGGCATGACCAACCATTCATATAAGGTAAAATTTGTTTTGAAAGCAGTTTTCCATTCATCACCCTCATGAATGTGTATTTGATAATAGCCACTTTTAAGATCAATTTTTGAGAAAAAGTTGGCTCCACTAAGTTCATCAAGCATATCATCTAAGCGAGGAATGGGATGTCTATAGCGCACGGTGATAGCATTTATGGGTCTACAATCGGAACACAAGCGGAAAGTTCCATCGGGCTTAGGCACAAGTATAACAGGAACGGCACAAAGGCTTAAGCTTTCACGTACATGACCATTGTTGATTAGTTGTTGTACTTGCCGTTGAATCTCCTTGGTTTCTTCGGGATTGACACGGTAGGGAGGTTTGTTTGGAAGTGGCGCTCCGGGGATGAGGTCGATTCGATGCTCAATGCCTCGAAGAGGAGGTAGACCCGAAGGTAGCTCATCGGGGAAAACATCTTGAAAATCCTGCAAAAGAGATTGAAACACCAAAGGTAGCTCATGAGTGGTGTTAGTTTTTGGTTCTCCATCCTTCCACACAAGGACAAAGTGCATCACACTCGATGGGTTCTCACACACTTCTCTCATCTCATGTTTGGTGGCGAATAGTATGAGGTTTTTCTCTCTAGGCGGAGAGGCGCTCAAATTTGGCTTGTGGCTCTCTCTCAATTTTTGGTGGCTCACTTTCTCACTCTTCTCTCTTTGGTTGGAGGCTTGTTTGTCGGCTATCACTTGACTAGGAGACATGGGTCATAGGACATATTCTTTGCCTTTCATCTTGAAGCTATAGTGGTTTGTACGCCCATTGTGGTAGACACCACGGTCGAATTGCCATGGCCGACCAAGGAGGAGGTGGCAAACGGTCATTGGGACCACATCACACTCCAAAGTGTCCTCATATGCACCTATTTTGAACCGTATGCTCAACTCGTATAGTGCCGGAGTCACTTAGCCATTGAACCTTGTAGGGTTGCGGATGCTTCTTCTTGACCAATTGAAGCTTGGAGCATAGTTCTTCGCTTGCCAAGTTGTGGCAACTACCTCCATCGATGATGACCTTGACGGATCGTCCATTGATGCCGGCCTTTGTGTGGAAGATGTGGCATCTTTGATCTTCTTCTTGTTGATGTTGAAATGTCAAGACCTTGGAGACAACAAGAGCGTGGCTTGTATCTTCATCACAAAAGACTTGATCATCTTCATCCTCGTTGATGAGCCGGTGCATGGCCACTTGCTCAATAGCTTCCATTTCATCTTCACTCATTGAGTCGTAGGTGCCATCGTCGTTGAGTATCATGGTGCGCTTGTTCGTGCATTCATATGACTTGTGGCCTCGGCCGCCGCAAGTGAAACACTTGAATGAGCTTGTCTTGACGGTCTCATCGGTTGGAGTAGATGATGAAGCACGCGGCTTGAGGTTGCTTGTAGTAGGAGGAGGACGACTTGAACTTGTAGAAGTTTTCTTGCAACTTGACTTGTCGTCGTTGCTTGGAGAAGGCTTGGTTGATGGCGAAGTTGGAGTAGTTGTTGAAGCTTGGTTGTTGGAGAAGCCGTATGTCTTGGACGAGTACTTGGCGTACTTGAAGTCATCTTGCACTTGACGTTCCGCCTTTGTAGCTTGATGCACGAGCTCAATGAGGTTGGAGTAGGGTTGGAAGTCGGCGATCCTCTTGATGGGATGATTGAGGCCATTCAAGAATCGTGCCATTGTTTGCTCATCATCCTCCGTGATATTGGCTCGAATCATGGCAATCTCCATTTCCTTGTAGTATTCTTCAACACTCTTTGTTCCTTGCTTGAGGTGTTGTAGCTTCTTGAAGAGATCACGATTGTAGTAGGTGGGCACAAAGCGTGCTCTCATGACATCCTTCATTTGAGCCCAAGTGGTGATTGGAGGTTCACCTCTTGCTTGTCGGCGCTCAAGGACTTGTTCCCACCATATGAGCACATAGTCTTGGAACTCAAGTGATGCCATAGCGATCTTCTTCTCTTCCTCATTGTTGTGCAAACGAAAGATTTTGTCGACCTTCAATGCCCATGAGAGGTATTCTTCGGGATCATTGGTTCCATTGAACTTGGGCATTGTAAACTTGAGCTTGCCATAGCGTTGCTCTTCATTGTGTTGTGGTCGATGGTGATGATGATGCCCTTGACGTGGAGGGTATCCTCATGTTGCTCTTGGCGAGGAGGAAGTCCATGATCAACTTGCTCTTGTTGACCTTGAGGTTGAGGTTGAGCTTGAGGAGCTTGTGGGGCTTGACGTTGCGCACGCGGATGGTAGTTCCTCTCTTGTATTTCTTCTCGAAGGGTTCCTCTTGATTGCGCCTTTCGCAATTGCGGTTGGCGATAGCTCGACTTGATGCTTGAAGGGCACGTTCCGCCTCAAGAGCTTGTGCTTCTCGTTGTTGTTGTTGAAGACGTTGAGCCTCGGCGTCTTGTTGCTCTTGATGTAGGCGCGCTCGTTCTTGTTCTTGTTGGCGACGAAGACGTTGTCGTTCTTGAGCTTGAGCAAACGCCACTTGGTTCGATTGAGGACGAGGAACTTGTTCATCAACTTGCTCTTGGGAATGCTTGTCGTGTAGCGGGTTGCGAGATGCATGACGGTCTTGACGCGCGGCTCGTCGAAGAGTGTTCGATGACGGTGTACTTGTGTCGGAGAAGGAGTCGTCGGAGTGGCGACTTGAGTGGCTCCGTCTTGAGTGTGAGGATGTAGAAGGATGCCGGTTCACCAACAAGGCTCGGATCTCGTCCATTCTTGCATCGTTCTCTTTCTTGTGCTCGTCGAGCTTGTTGTCGAAGTACTCTCTTGTACGTTGCTCGGAGAGTCGCAAGTCGGTGGCAAGGTTGTTGATGCGGTCGCTCATTGCTTGTTGCTCTTGATGGAGAGCTCGTTGTGTGCCAAAGAGGTGGCTCTTGGTGACGTATGATGACATGTCGTCGTCTTGCTCGATGAAGAGTGGATTTGTAGAAGAACTTGGCCTATCCATCATTTCAAGCAAATTGTGAGTGGTAGAATGAGAAGAACGAATACCAATGTACCTTTGACCAAAGTTGAAGATGAATCAAGTTCACTCAAATGTGGACAATGAAATAGCACTATTGGTACCGATCCTTGTCGATTCTCGCACCAACACAAGTAAAAGCTTTTGGTGGAGCTTGGTTAGGATGGTGGCACAAAATTGATTGCAATCGTTAGCTTGACTCAAAAATGTTGAAGAAGATTCGCAAATTCGCATATGCAACAAGTAGACCAAGCAAGTAGTGGTACACGGAAACACACACGCAAATAGATAAATGGGATTGTGCAAACCAAAAGTGAGCCAAAATGTGGAATCCACGAAAATGCTCTTGTTGCACAATACTAGAGAGACGCTAGCACGATTGCACAATAGGCGGATACGGAACTTGTGCACAACCTACTAGGCAAAAATGCAACGATCTCTATCCCAAGTATGCTAGTATGGTATTTCGGTGCAATGATCAAAGATGATCTTATATGACAATCTTAATGTTGTATGATGCTATGCTTGTTGCTTATAAGCTCTTTGCTTATCTTTCCTCTTTGCTTAAAAGCTTGAGTGGCTCTTTCTCTTTTGAGCTCTTTTCTTATGCAAACTTCACAAACCAAGATAGCAATTGTGTATGCGATGACAACTTTGTGACACACAAGTTGATTCCGAGATATGCACCACGATGGTATGTATGATATGGTGTATGCAACTAATGTGCACAAGTCACGTTGCCGACAATACTCAATGGCTAGTCTTGATGGGTAAGCAACGCAAAAGATGGTCTATGATGGTTATCAATGCAATTGCAAGGTATGACAAAGATGTCGTCGAGGTTACCGTCCGTAGCGAAGATGAGTAGTCGACGAAAATGAGCGTTTGTTGTTGATGTCTCACCGCACCTAAATAGCCGAAACACAATAGGACACGGAAATCTCAACTCAAATTCTCGAACCCAAATTCGAATGGTGGTACGGAGGTTGTGTCGTGGGGTTTTGGTAAGTGGAAGTGGTGGTGGTTGGGGTGGGGAGGTGGTATGTAGGTGTAGGTGGTGGTGGTGGTGGAGGGGGGCTGCACAAGTGCAGTTTCGGCAGAGGAAGCCGGATGATCCGGGCCAGGAGCCGGATGATCCAGGCACGTCCGGATGATCCGGGCAGGTCAACCTCGCACGGGAACTGCTCGGGAAGAACACGAAAACGGGGAGAAATTTGACGATTTCGGGGATTTTGGATGGATTTCGAGGGGGAGAAGGTGGGGAAAAGCAAGATCCACGAGTTACACACCGAATCCACGGATCAAAATCAACAAAACATCATCAAAACCAACAAATCACAAAAAATTTTGGGGGGTAGGGATTTTCGGATTTAGGACGAAAACAACAAAATCAAGCTAGAAAACACGGGGTAGGGGCTCCAAAAACGTGATCAATGTGGCTCATGATACCATATGATGTAGGGTGGAACCCTATAGCGTCGATCTTTCACGTTTGGAGTGTATCCTACGGAGAAATCACGAAGAACACGCGGAAGCACAAGGGGAAACACGGGGAAAACGAGAGAGAATCACTCAACCAACAAGGAATCGATCACACAAGTGCTAGATCACCACACACATATGAGATCCACAAGATACAAAGTCAACTAAGGTAAGGATACAAAGGAACAGTTCATCTCCAAGAGGAGGCCTTGATGTTCTTCCCTAAAGAGGGGTCTTGAATCCGCTAGGGGATCTTCTCCGAAGAGGTCCTGATCTCCGTGGAGAAGTAACCAAGTGGATGAGCAAAGGCTCTCACACAAATTTGAGCTAGTCCAATGCTTTGTCTCAAAGTGAGGAGATGGGGTCCTATATATAAAGTTGGGGGCGAAGGGGTACATGGGCTCAGCCCAACACGTGCACACAGGCGCTGGCCGGATGATCCGGGCTGGTCCGGATGATCCGGGTGGAGGCCCGAATGAGCCGGAGGGTCGGCTGGTGGTCGCGCAGGGCCGGATGTCTGGCTGGAGGTCCGGATGTCCGGGCCGGGTCCGGATGATCCGGGATGGGGTCCGGATGATCCGGCTTCAGGGTGGAGCTTCTGTAGCCTTCGGTCGATTTAGCCGGATCGTCCGGGCCGGAGTCTGGATCGTCCGGGCCGCCGTCCGGATCGTCCGGCCACCCTGGTCCTTGGTGCTTTTTCCTCTCCGTCTTCTCGCATGTCTTCCGCTTCCGGTTCTCCTTGCTTCCTAGCCTCTTCATGGTTGACTCCTTGATACCTGAGTATGCATAGCATTTCCGATTTGAGGTAGTAACCATGTCTCATGTGAATCGAAAGGGAATTGTGAGAGGAGTGATGTCAGCTCGGTTTCAAGAGCTCTTGCACGTGCTCGAGTCATAGGTCCTTGTGGGGTTGGATGTGTTGATGTAGAGTCCATGGGGATGATGGAAGGATGCTCCGCATCAAATCCCCAAGAACAAGATGAACAAGAGAGGGAAAACAAGAGGAACACTCAAGAACAAGTCAAATCACACATCCACTAGACAATCAAACACATAAGATCCACAAGGTACATGAACAACAAAGGGAAGTAAGATACATGGTAGAGTTCATCCCAAATCCTATGAAGGAGATGAGGGCTTGATGATCTAGATAGATCCTTCCCTCAAGGGGGTCTTCATCCACTAGGGATCTTCTCCAATGGAGGTCTTGAACTCCAATGGAGTGGAATCCCACAAGGGGAGGTACATGAGCTAGGCTCTAGTGTTTAGATCTATCCTTAGCTAAGTCTAAATGGAGGAGGAAAGGGAGTATATATAAGTCCAAGGGATCAAGGGGGTAAAGAAAGATGAGATGGGGATACAAGGGCCAAGCCCAACAGCCACACACAGGGGGCCCCGTGTGCACGGGGTAAGTGGAGCCCGTGCGCACGGGGTATCCAGGGACCGGACGCAAGGGCCCGTGGACACGGGGGTCCTGTGGGCACGATACACGCCCGTGCACACGGGGTCTTCAGGACCGCCAGCCTGGGAGGCCCGTGGGCACGGGGTCGGAGGGGCCCGTGCGCACGGGGTCGCCTGGGAGCTGCTGCCTTCTTCTTGGCGCTTCCTTCTCTGCTTCCAGGCTTCCCTCTTGGATGGTGTAGATGTTCTCTTCCGCATGAACTCGTCCTCGCTATGTTTGAAGCTCCGACAATACCTATGAATGCACACGGAAGGAATGTCAAGTAGTATACCATCTTCAAAGGGGTCAAGTGAACACGTGTAAAGGAGATGATTCACCTTTATGTATGTGAAGTAGATGTGGCATGTGTCACTTGCCAAATGAACTCTTGACATGGTGATGTCCATAGGATGCTCCACATCAGTACGTTTGTCCCTACCAGAGGGGGCTAATGTCTATAAGCAACATAATCTCTCGACCTTCAAAAGGAAGTGCCAATGTGTTCAGAAACTTGTCTGAAAAACAGCGACGAATGATGTTCTTTGACTTTCAAGGCCAAAAACTCCTGCTTAAGGCTGAATTTGAGGGTACTCTGGGCCTCCTGGCGCAAGCGGGGAGTATTTTTTGGATTCGCGCGCTCGCCGCGACTAGTTTGAGTACTTATGGGTCCGACAGGGACTCCGAATGACAAAATTATGACCGTTTTAGTGAACATCTGTCCATTCTATGGCAGTCCTTGAAAGTACTTCATTTTCTCCGCTTTTTGCCTGATTGCCCCAAAATTTCTTGTCCTCTATAGAGGAGATATCGTTTCCACATATATATTAACTGATACCAGGAATGCCCTTTTGTTCTTGGCTTTCATGTGCATGAGTTACAGCATGCCATCCGGCGAAAACAAGGAGAATAAGGCATATAGACGCTGGATTTTCTTCAATTTACGGCCAAATGAGATTGCCGGATCATAGAGCATCTGCAGAAACGTACGTTTGTCCCTACCAGGGGGGCTAATGTCTATAAGCAACGTAATCTCTCGAATTTCCTTCAAAAGGAAGTGTAAATGGGTTAAGAAACTTGTCTGAAAAACAGCGACGAATGATGTTCTTTGACTTTCAGGGCCAAAAAGTCCTGCTTAAGGCTGAATTTGAGGGTACTCCGGGCCTCCTGGCGCAAGTGGGGAGTATTTTTTGGATTCGCTCGCTCAGTGCGACCAGTTTGAGTACTTATGGGACCTACACGGACTCCGAATGACAAACTTATGACCGTTTTAGTGAACATCTGTCCATTCTATGGCAGTCCTTGAAAGTACTTCATTTTCTTGTGCGCTTTTTACCTGATTGCCCCAAAATTTCTTGTCCTCTATAGAGCAGATATCGTTTCCACATATATATTGACCGATGCCAGGAATGCCCTTTTGTTCTTGGCTTTCACGCGCATGAGTTACGGCATGCCATCGGCGAAAACAAGGAGAATAAGGCATATAGCCGCTGGATTTTCTTCAATTTACGGCCAAATGAGATTGCCTGGATCATAGAGCATCTACAGAAAGGTACGTTTCTCCCTACCAGGGGGGCTAATGTCTATAAGCAACATAATCTCTCGAATTTCCTTCAAAAGGAAGTGCCAATGGGTTCAGAAACTTGTCTCGAAAAACAGTGATTTAATGATGTTCGTTGACTTTCGGGCAAAAAGACCTGCTTAAGGCTGAATTTGAGGGTATTTCGGCCTCTGGCGGAAGCGTGGAGTATTTTTTGATTCACATACTTCGCGAGCAGTTTGAGTACTTATGGGTCCAACACGGACTCCGAATGACAAAATTATGACCGTTTTAGTGAACATCTGTCCATTCTATGGCAGTCCTTGAAAGTACTTCATTTTGTCGTGCGCTTTTTGCCTGATTGCCCCAAAATTTCTTGTCCTCTATAGAGCATATATCATTTCCACATATATTGACCGATGCGAGGAATGCCCTTTTGTTCTTGGCCTTCACGCGCATGAGTTACAGCATGCCATCTGGAACAAGGAGAATAAGGCATATAGCCGCTGGATTTTCTTCAATTTACGGCCAAATGAGATTGCCCGGATCGTAGAGGCTACACAGAGGTATGTTTGTCCCTACCAGGGGGGCTAATGTCTATAAGCAACATAATCTCACAAATTTCCTTCAAAAGGAAGTGCCAAGGGGTTCAGAAACTTGTCTGAAAAACAGTGATGAATGATGTTCTTTGTCTTTCAGGGCCAAAAAGTCCTGCTTAAGGCTGAATTTGAGGGTACTCCGGGCCTCCTGGCGCAAGCGGAAGGTATTTTTTAGATTCGGGCGCTTGCCGCATCCAGTTTGAGTACTTATGGGTCCGACACGGACTCCGAATGACAAAATTATGACTGTTTTAGTGAACATCTGTCCATTCTATGGCAGTCCTTGAAAGTACTTCATTTTCTCGTGCGCTTTTTGCCTGATTGCCCCAAAATTTCTTGTCCTCTATAGAGCAGATATCGTTTCCACATATATATTGACTGATGCCAGGAATGCCCTTTTGTTCTTGGCTTTCACGCGCATGAGTTACAGCATGCCATCCGGCGAAAACAAGGAGAATAAGGCATATAGCCGCTGGATTTTCTTCAATTTACAGCCAAATGAGATTGCCCGGATCATAGAGCATCTACAAAAAGGTACGTTTGTCCCTACTAGGGGGGCTAATGTCTATAAGCAACATAATCTCTCGAATTTCCTTCGAAAGGAAGTGCCAATGGGTTCAGAAACTTGTCTGAAAAACAGCGACGAAGGATGTTCTTTTACTTTCAGGGCTAAAAAGACCTGCTTAAGGCTGAATTTGAGGGTACTCTGGGCCTCCTGGCGGAAGCGTGGAGTATTTTTTGGATTCGCGCGCTCGTCGTGAGCAGTTTGAGTACTTATGGGTCCGACACGGACTCCGAATGACATAATTGTGACCGTTTTAGTGAACATCTGTCCATTCTATGGGAGATCTTGGAAGTACTTCATTTTCTCGTGCGCTT
Source organism: Aegilops speltoides (assembly GCA_021437245.1). Lineage (NCBI taxonomy): Eukaryota > Viridiplantae > Streptophyta > Magnoliopsida > Poales > Poaceae > Aegilops > Aegilops speltoides. The sequence goes on from CM038141.1 coordinate 203,555,669, forward strand.
TTTGCCTGATTGCCCCAAAATTTCTTGTCCTCTATAGAGGAGATATCGTTTCCACATATATATTGACCGATGCCAGGAAAGCCCTTTTGTTCTTGGCTTTCACGCGCATGAGTTACAACATGCCATCCGTGAAAACAAGGAGAATTAGGCGATAGCATTGGATTTTCTTCAATTTACGGCCAAATGATATTGCTCGGATCATAGAGCATCTGCGAGAAGGTACGTTTGTCCCTACCAGGGGCTAATGTCTATAAGCAACATAATCTCTCGAGTTTCCTTCAAAAGGAAGTGCCAATGGGTTCAAAACTTGTCCAAAAACAATGACGAATGATGTTCTTTGACTTTCGGGGCCAAAAGTCCTTCTTAAGGCTGAATTTGAAGGTACTCTGGCCCTCTGGCGGAAGCGTGGAGTATTTTTTGGATTCACAAGGCGCTGCATTGCGCAGTTTCGAGACTTATGGGTCCGACAGGGACTCCGAGTGACAAAATTATGACCGTTTTAGTGATCATATGTCCTTTCTATGGCAGTCCTTAAAAGTACTTCATTTTCTCCTGCGCCTTTTGCCTGATTGCCCCAAAATTTCTTGTCCTCTATAGAGGAGATATGGTTTGCACATATATATTGACCGATGCCAGGAATTCCCTTTTGTTCTTGGCTTTCACGCGCATGAGTTACAGCATGCCATCCGGCGAAAACAAAGAGAATAAGGCATATAGACGCTGGATTTTCTTCAATTTACGGCCAAATGAGATTGCCGGATCATAGAGCATCTGCAGAAAGGTACGTTTGTCCCTACCAAGGGGGCTAATGTCTATAAGCAACATAATCTCTCGAATTTCCTTCAAAACTAAGTGTCAATGGGTTCAGAAACTTGTTTGAAAAACAGCGATGAATAATTTTCTTTGACTTTCAGGGAGTATTTTTTGGATTCGCGCGCTCGCCGCGACTAGTTTGAGTACTTATGGGACTGACACGGACTCCGAATGACAAAATTATGACCGTTTTACTGAACATATGTCCATTCTATGGCAGTCCTTGAAAGTACTTCATTTTCTCGTGCGCTTTTTGCCTGATTGCCCCAATATTTCTTGTCCTCTATAGAGCAGATATCGTTTCCACATATATATTGACCGATGCCAGGAATTCCCTTTTGTTCTTGGCTTTCACGCGCATGAGTTACAGCATGCCATTCGGCGAAAACAAGGAGAATTAAGCATATAGCCGCTGGATTTTTCTTCAATTTACGGCCAAATGATATTGCCCGGATCATAGAGCATCTGCAGAAAGGTACGTTTGTCCCTACCAAGGGGGCTAATGTCTATAAGCAACATAATCTCTCGAGTTTCCTTCAAAAGGAAGTGCCAATGGGTTCAAAAACTTCTCTGAAAAACAGCGACGAATGATGTTCTTTGACTTTCAGGGCCAAAAAGTCCTGCTTAAGGCTGAATTTGAAGGTACTTCGGGCCTCCTGGCGGAAGCATGGAGTATTTTTTGGATCGCGCACTCGCCGCGAGCAGTTTCAGTACTTATGGGTCGGACAGGGACTCCGAATGACAAAATTATGACCGTTTTAGTGAACATATGTCCTTTCTATGGCAGTCCTTGAAAGTAGTTCAAAATTTCTTGTCCTCTATAGAGGAGATATCGTTTCCACATATATATTGACCGATGCCAGGAATGCCCTTTTTTTCTTGGCTTTCATGCGCATGAGTTATAGCATGCCATCCGGCGAAAACAAGGAGAATAAGGCATATAGACGCTGGATTTTCTTCAATTTACGGCCAAATGAGATTGCCGGATCATAGAGCATCTGCAGAAAGGTACGTTTGTCCCTACCAGGGGGGCTAATGTCTATAAGCAACATAATCTCTCGAATTTCCTTCAAAAGGAAGTGTCAATGGGTTTAGAAACTTGTCTAAAAAACAGCGACGAATGATGATCTTTGACTTTCAAGGCCAAAAAGTCCTGCTTAAGGCTGAATTTGAGGGTACTCCGGGCCTCCTGGCGCAAGCAGGGATTTGGATTCGCGTGCTCGCCGCGACCAGTTTGAGTACTTATGGGACCGACACGGACTCCGAATGACAAAATTATGACCGTTTAAGTGAACATCTCTCCATTCTATGGCAGTCCTTGAAAGTACTTCATTTTCTCGTGCGCTTTTTGCCTGATTGCCCCAAAATTTCTTGTCCTCTATAGAGCAGACATCGTTTCCACATATATATTGACCGATGCCAGGAATTCCCTTTTGTTCTTGGCTTTCACGCGCATGAGTTACAGCATGCCATCCAGCAAAAACAAGGAGAATTAGGCGTATAGCCGCTGGATTTTTCTTCAATTTACGGCCAAATGATATTGCCCGGATCATAGAGCATCTGCAGAAAGGTACGTTTGTCCCTACCAGGGGGGCTAATGTCTATAAGCAACATAATCTCTCGAGTTTCCTTCAAAAGGAAGTGCCAATGGGTTCAAAAACTTGTCTGAAAAACAGCGACGAATGTTGTTCTTTGACTTTCAGGGCCAAAAAGTCCTGCTTAAGGCTGAATTTGAAGGTACTCCGGGCCTCCTGGCGGAAGCATGGAGTATTTTTTGGATTCGCGTGCTCGCCGCGAGCAGTTTCAGTACTTATGGGTCCGACAGGGACTCCGAATGACAAAACTATGACCGTTTTAGTGAACATATGTCCTTTCTATGGCAGTCCTTGAAAGTAGTTCATTTTCTGCTGTGCTTTTTGCCTGATTGCCCCAAAATTTCTTGTCCTCTATAGAGGAGATATCGTTTCCACATATATATTGACCGATGCCAGGAATGCCCTTTTTTTCTTGGCTTTCATGCGCATGAGTTACAAACATGCCATCCGTGAAAACAAGGAGAATAAGGCATATCTGTTGGATTTTCTTCAATTCTGACCAAATGAGATTCCCGGATCATAGAGCATCTGCAGAAAGGTACATTTGTCCCTACCAGGGGGGCTAATGTCTATAAGCAACATAATCTCTCGAATTTCCCTTAAAAGGAAGTGTCAATGGGTTTAGAAACTTGTCTATAAAACAACGACGAATGATGATCTTTGACTTTCAGGGCCAAAAAGTCCTGCTTAAGGCTGAATTTGAGGGTACTCCGGGCCTCCTGGCGCAAGCACGGAGTATTTTTTGGATTCGCGCGCTCGCCGCGAGCAGTTTGAGTACTTATGGTCCGACACGGACTCCGAATGACAAAATTATGACCGTTTTAGTGATCATCTGTCCGTTCTATGGCAGTCCTTGAAAGTACTTCATTTTGTCGTGCGCTTTTTGCCTGATTGCCCCAAAATTTCTTGTCCTCTGTAGAGCATATATTGTTTCCACATATATATTGACCGATGCCAGGAATGACCTTTTGTTCTTGGCTTTCACGCGCATGAGTTACAGCATGCCATCTGGCGAAAACAAGGAGAATAAGGCATATAGCCGCTCGATTTTCTTCAATTTACGGCCAAATGAGATTGCCCGGATCATAGAGCATCTACACAAAGGTACGTTTGTCCCTACCAGGGGGGATAATGTCTATAAGCAACATAATCTCTCAAATTTCCTTCAAAAGGAAGTGCCAATGGGTTCAGAAACTTGTCTGAAAAACAGCGACGAATGATGTTCTTTGACTTTCAGGGCCAAAAAGACCTGATTAAGGCTGAATTTGAGGGTACTCCGGGCCTCCTGGCGGAAGCGTGGAGTATTTTTTTGATTCGCGCGCTCACCGCGAGCAGTTTGAGTACTTATGGGTCTGACACGGACTCCGAATGACAAAATTATGACCGTTTAAGTGAACATCTGTCCATTCTATGGCAGTCCTTGAAAGTACTTCATTTTCTCGTGCACTTTTTGCCTGATTGCCCCAAAATTTCTTGTCCTGTATAGAGGAGATATCATCTCCATATATATATTGACCGATGCCAGGAATGCCCTTTTGTTCTTGGCTTTCACGCGCATGAGTTATAGCATGCCATCTGGTGAAAACAATGAGAATAAGGCATATAGCCACTGGATTTTCTTCAATTTACGGCCAAATGAGATTGCCCGGATCATAGAGCATCTGCTGAAAGGTACGTTTGTCCCTACCAGGGGGGCTAATGTCTATAAGCAACATAATCTCTCGAATTTCCTTCAAAAGGAAGTGCCAATGGGTTTAGAAACTTGTCTGAAAAACAGCGATGAATGATGTTCTTTGACTTTCAGGGCCAAAAAGTCCTGCTTAAGGCTGAATTTGAGGGTACTCCGGGCCTCCTGGCAGAAGAGTGGAGTATTGTTTGGATTCGCGCACTTGCCGCGAGCAGTTTGTGATGAGGACATCAATACCATTGTTACAACCACAGCCCCTACTGTTACATATACGGGACCAATTACTAGAGCTCGCGCATGCCAATTAAATTACCAGGTACTTTCGATTCTTGGTAATGATTCTAATGTTCATGAGAATATGATGCTGCCTAAATTGGATACATTTGTTTTGCTTACAAATGAAGGGCCTAGCTTGGAGAAGGATGAACATTGGAGCAAGAACACGCATGGAGTTGATGGCATGCGCAAGGGGATCAAGAACGGAGTTACAAGTGATGATTTCAGGACTTTGAAGCCACCATAAGGAGTGCATGAAGCCTTGGACGAAATATACAAGATGTCACTTCATAATATTCGTCCATAGGCTATTCTTGGTGCTGCGTCACCTTATTATTGGGCCAGGCCCATGTAATTTCGAAATACTTAAGTATAGGCTATTTTTAGAGTCCATATGTATGGGGAAACAAGAGTTAGGGTTGGTTTCGAACCCCACCCTCAAGGGCCACGAAATTCCCTCCTTTTCCCCATATATACAGCCCTTAGGGCGTCGTTTAGACCTCGGGTTTTGTTTAGATTAAAAGTTCGCCATAGCTGCAACTTCGCGTACTTCGTTTGTGTTCAACGACCAGACAAAGGCGTCACAGAACCCCACCTTGATCAATAAAGCTTTCATCTTATATTCACAATATCCAGTTGCAATCTCGGTTTCTTGCTTGTTCTTCGTTTGCTCGTAGGAAATGACCCTCGTGGTCGGGTTGATCGTGCTCGGCGTGGTCAATAACCTCTCGGAGTTGGTTTAGCGATTGCTAAGGTGCGACGTCCTCGCACGCTCCGTAGTTGGATCGTCAAGTCGACTTCCACCAAAAGCGAAATCCACCATCTCATCGAAGGCGGGACACCTCCGCCTCTATCAAGTGGTATCGATTTCCGGGTTGCTCGATGAGATTTTACAGTTTTTCATAGTTTAGATCGAGTCTGTTCTTCATACCTATAGTCCACGACCCAATCTGAGCCTTTGCATAATCTTTTCTGTATTTGCTTTGTTGAATTTGCGGTTGCATCGTCGTGTCAAGTTCTGGTCTTAGCATCTAGTCTTTTAGAGTTTGAGTTACATTCACGAGTTGTCACGTTGCGCTGCCATATATCACCACCGCATCATCACCGCCAATCCGAATCCATATCGCCACCACATATCCGCCGCCATCACGCCAATCCGAGTTCACCGCAACATATATCCGCCACCGTCCGAAGTTCCACCAGATTCATCTCCACCACCAATCCGAGTTCCACCAGATTCATCTCCGCCACCACCCTAGTCCGAGTCCATGAATTGTTGCATTGTTCTCGATTTCCGAGATCACGCGATACTCCGAGTCGTGACGAGAGAAGGACTCGAACTTCCGAGCCATCCGCAGAAGAAAAATAGTTCCAGTTTCAAAAAAAACTAAGTCCGGAAAATTCGGCTAGGCAGTTTTAGACCATTTGTAGACTTTTTCAAAAAAATTTGTTGCGAGCAAAAAAAAAAGAGGAAAAAAAGTGAAAAAAAATTCAGTGTGTGCTCCTCCCTTGTTTACGTGCAGGCTGCCGTGATTTTGTTAGTGTTCTAGGCTCGCGTCTCTAGCACGGTCTAGCCTAGGACCAACCTGCATCTGCGTCGTTGAGCGTTTATTCAACTTTGCATCTCTGAATTGATTATTGTTGACCCTTTTGCTACCATATTATAAGCCTTCCCAGCTCCACATACATCTCGTTGTGCGTTTCACTCTCCCCAGCAATCGCTCTATCCAAGCTTTTGAGAGTTTTGATTACAACGGTTGCCGATCACCGATTCTTCTTTGGGTAAGAACTGGTAAGAATTTGAAATTTGCTTGACGGATTTGTGACACCCACCACCACCTCTTGTTAGTAGTCTGTAGGATCATATTCTTGTGTGTTTCTATTGATGCTAACCATGGCAGGATCACAAGCCGATTTAGACCGACCGGGAGAACTGACGAACAAACAGCTACATGATAAATTTCAGCAAATGATGAGTGGACAGGTGCAAGATGTGGTAAACAGATTTGACGAGGCCATGGGGAAGATAGATGGCATTGAGAAGGCGTTTGAAACAAAGCTTGATAGCAAGTTTGATGAATTGCTCGCGTTTTCCACAACCACCGCCGGCTGCACCTATCGCACCTCTGCAACGACAACAACCACGCCCCTTCCGAATCGGTATGGGCGAGCTCAGCGTGTTCCTATTGAGCGAGACAAAATTCTGGTGCCGCTGCTCGCTATTGGTGCTTCTTTGGCTCCTGCCATCTGCTGCTGCTTTGGTACCGACGAGGATGATTATGTGGAAGATTACGGGGATGAGGTTGATCAACATCGAACTACGTGCAACCACCAGCACCACAACCACCGTGTCGTCCACATGCAAATAATGGCAATGTTAGGGCTCCCCTCAGTGCGAGATCATGACCATCTCCCTAAACTGAAATTGAATATTCCACCATTTGAGGGTAGATATGTTCTGATATATATCTTACTTGGGAGTTAGAAACCGAACAACGATTTACATGTTTACAATATCCCGAGGAGAGACGTGTTCTGCTGCTGTTTGTGCTTTCACTAGCTTTGCATGTGTTTGGTGGTCTCAACATTGTAGATTATATCTGTTCCAGCTACTTGGGCTGCTTTGAAAACTGCTATGCGTACTCGTTGGGTTCCACCATATTATCAACGTGAATTACTTCAAAAATTGCAGCGTTTAAGACAAGGAAAAATTCTGTAGAAGAATATTATCGGAATTACAAACCGGCTTGATTAGATGTGGTGTTGTTGAGGAGAATGAAGCTATGCTTGCACGTTTTACGGGTGGATTAAATAGAGATTCAGACCATTCTAGACTATAAGGATTATAATAATATCACTCGTTTATTCCATCTTGCTTGTAAAGCTGAGCGTGAAGTCTTGGGATCGACAGCATTGGCGCCGCACTAACTTTTCTCGCAGGTCGACCTTCATCGTGGACACCACGTGCATCATCTACTTCCTTTGCACCATCACCTCCTTGGTGCCACCTCCAACCGTGATACAAGAAAGCAGCACAACCACCACTATCTCGCCAAGAGCACACCGCCGGGCCTACAGAGCTCTTCTTCTTCCATGGCGTCAACAGGCACACAAGTGATATTATTTGTCGTCGTTGTAAGGGAAGAGGACATTTTATGAGAGAATGCAAATCTCAGCGTGTGATGATTGCTCTCGAGGATGGTGGGTATGAGTCCGCTAGTGACTATGATGAGGAGACTTTGGCTCTTATTACACATGAGGAACACGGTGGAGATGATTACGATCATGAGACACAATACATGGCTCTTTGAAGATCTTGACAGTATGAATGTTTAGTTGCTCAACGTGTTTTGAGTGTGCAGGTTACACAAGCTGAGCAAAATCAGAGGCATAATTTGTTCCATACAAAGGAGTTGTGAAGGAACGTTCTATTCAGCGTCATCATAGATGGAGGGAGCTGCAACAACTTGGCTAGCATGGAGATGGTGGAGAAGCTATCTCTCACCACAAGACCACATCCACATCCTTACTACATCCAATGGTTCAACAACAGCGGCAAGGTGAAGGTAACACGTCTTGTTCGTGTGCATTTTAGTATCTCTACATATGCTGATTATGTTGATTGTGATGTGGTACCTATGCAAGCATGTTCCTTGTTACTTGGTAGACCATGGCAATTTGATAAACATTTTGTACACCATGGTAGAAACAATCAAGATACTCTTGTTCATAAGGATAAAAATATTACTTTGCTTCCTATGACTCCACGAGTCCATTTTGAAAGATGATATTAATAGAGCTAATAAAGCAAAACAGGAGAAAAATAAGAGTGAAAATCAGATTGTGGCAAAAGAATTTGAGCAACACATGAAGCCTAATAATAAACCATCTACTGTTGCTTCTGAAATTAAATTGAAAAGTGCATGTTTACTTGCCACCAAATCTGATATTGATGAGCTAGATTTTAGCAAATCTATTTGCTATGCTTTTGTGTGCAAAGAGGCATTATTTTCATTCGAGGACGTGCCTTCCTCTTTGTGATAGAGGCAAAGGTGTCCCGTCTTTCGATGAGATGGTGGATTTCGCTTTGGTGGAAGTCGACTTTGACGATCCGACTACGAACGTGCGAGGACGTCGCGCCTTAGCAATCGCTAAACCAACTCCGAGAGGTTATTGACCACGCCGAGCACGATCAACTCGACCACGAAGGTCTGCTTCTGCGAGCAAACGAAGAACAAGCAAGAAACTGAGATTGCAATCTGGATATTGCGAATATAAGATGAAAGCTTTATTGATCAAGGTGGGGTTACGTGGCGCTTTGTGCAGTCGTTGAACACAAACGAAATGCACGCGAAGTTGCAGCTATGGCGAACTTTTAATCTAAACAAAACCCAAGTCTAAACGGTGCCCTAAGGGCTGTATATATGGAGGAAGAGGGGTGAATTTCGTGGCCCTTGGTGGAGGGTCCAAACTAACCCTATCTCTTGTTTCCCACACATACGGACTCTAAAATAGCCTATACTAATGTATTTCGAAATTACATGGGCCTGGCCCAATAATAAGGTGACGCAGCACCTAGAATAGCCTATGGACGAATATTATGAAGTGGCATCTTGTATATTTCGTCCAAGGCTTCATGCACTCCTTATGGTGGCTTCAAAGTCCTGAAATCATCACTTGTAACTCCATTCTTGATCCCCTTAGCATGCCATCAACTCCATGTGTGTTCTTGCTCCAATGTTCATCCTTCTCCAAGCTAGGCCCTTCATTTGTAAGCAAAACAAATGTATCCAATTTAGGCAACATCATATTCTCATGAACATTAGAATCATTACCAAGAAACGAAAGTACCGGTAATTTAGTTGGCGTCTTGTGAGCTCTAGTAATTGGTCCAAGATGTATAGCAGCGAGGGCTGTGGGTGTAACAATGGTATTGATGTCCTCATCACTTTGCCCCTCTTGTCACTAACATTTTGCAGAGTTCACGACGTCTTTCCACAAGGCGTGCCACCGGATTACCACCTATTCGAGGATTGAGCATCAAATTGACTTAATTCGGTGCATCATTACCCAACCGTGCACCATACCGTACCAATCCAGAGGAGACGAAGGAGATTATCGTCAAGTCACGAGAGCTGCTCGACAAAGGTTATATCGCGAATCCCTTAGTCCTTGTGCTGTTCCTATTATTCTAGTGCCGAAAAAGGATGGTACGTCACGTATGTGTGTTGATTGTAGAGGCATCAATAATATTACTATTAGTTATCGTCACCCTATTCCTAGGCTAGATGATATGCTTGATGAATTGAGTGGCTCTACAATATTCTCCAAAGTTGATTTGCGTAGTGGATACCATCAAATTCGTATGAAATTGGGAGATGAATGGAAAACAGCATTTAAAACTAAGTTTGGATTATATGAGTGGTTAGTCATGCCTTTTGGGTTAACTAATGCACCTAGTACTTTCATGAGATTAATGAACGAAGTTTTACGTGCTTTCATTGGACGATTTGTGGTAGTCTATTTTGATGATATACTTGATTTATAGCAAATCTTTGGAAGAACATTTGGAACATTTACGTGCTGTTTTTAATGCTCTCGTGATGCACGTTTGTTTGGTAACCTTGGGAAGTGCACCTTTTGCATCGACCGAGTATCTTTTCTTGGCTATGTTGTTACTCCACAGGGAATTGAAGTTGATAAAGCCAAGATTGAGGCTATTGAGAGTTGGCCGCAGCCCAAAACGGTCACACAAGTGAGGAGTTTCCTTGGCCTCGCTGGTTTCTATAGGCGGTTTGTGAGAGATTTCAGCACCATTGCTGCACCTCTCAACGAGCTTACAAAGAAGGATGTGCCTTTTGTTTGGGGTACCGCACAGGAAGAAGCCTTCACGGTATTGAAAGCTAAGTTGACACATGCTCCTTTACTCCAACTTCCTGATTTTAATAAGACTTTTGAGCTTGAATGTGATGCTAGTGGAATTGGATTAGGAGGTGTGTTATTACAAGATGGCAAACCTGTTGCATACTTTTCTGAAAAATTGAGTGGGCCTAGTCTGAATTACTCTACTTATGATAAAGAATTATATGCTCTTGTTCGGACTTTAGAAACATGGCAACATTATTTATGGCCCAAAGAATTTGTTATACATTCTGATCATGAATCTTTGAAACATATTAAAAGTCAAGCTAAATTGAATCGTAGACATGCTAAATGGGTTGAATTCATTGAGACTTCCCCTTATGTCATTAAACACAAGAAGGGTAAAGAAAATGTTATTGCTGATGCATTGTCTCGTCGTTATACTATGCTTTCACAACTTGACATTAAAATATTTGGTTTGGAGACCATCAAAGATCAATATGTGCATGATGCTGAATTTAGCGATGTATTGCAGAATTGTAAAGAAGGTAGATCATGGAACAAGTTCGTCATTAATGATGGATTTCTGTTTCGTTCTAACAAGCTATGCATTCCAGCTAGCTCCGTTCGTCTTTTGTTGTTGCAGGAGGCGCATGGAGGAGGACTAATGGGACACTTTGGCGTGAAGAAGACTGAGGATATACTAGCTACACATTTCTTTTGGCCAAAGATGAGGCGGGATGTTGAGCGTTTTGTTGCTCATTGCACTACATGTCAAAAAGCTAAGTCACGACTCAATCCTCATGGTTTATATATGCCTTTGCTGTACCTAGTGTTCCTTGGCGGGATATATCTATGGACTTTGTTTTAGGTTTACCTCGAACAAAGAAGGGAGGATAGCATATTTGTTGTCGTGGATAGATTCTCGAAAATGGCACACTTTATACCATGTCATAAAAGCGATGATCTTTGTTAATGTTGCTGATTTGTTCTTTCGTGAAATTATTCGCTTGCATGGTGTGCCAAATACTATTGTTTCAGATCGTGATACTAAATTTCTTAGCCACTTTTGGAGATGTTTATGGGCTAAGTTGGGGACTAAACTGCTTTTAGTACTACTTGTCACCCCAAACCGATGGACAAACTGAAGTAGTCAATAGAACATTGTCTACTATGCTTAGGGCTGTTTTGAAGAATAATAAGAAAATGTGGGAAGAATGCTTGCCTCATATTGAATTTGCTTATAATCATTCATTGCATTCTACTACTAAGATGTGCCCTTTTGAAATTGTGTATGCTTTCCTACCTCGTGCACCTATTGATTTATTGCCTCTTCCATCTTCGGAGAAGGTTAATTTTGATGCTAAAGAACGTGCTGAATTGATTTTAAAAATGCATGAGTTAACTAAGGAAAACATTGAGCGTATGAATGCTAAATATAAACTTGCTGGAGATAAGGGTAGAAAACATGTTGTGTTTGCACCGGAGATCTTGTTTGGTTACATTTGCGTAAGGATAGATTTCTGATTTGCATAAATCAAAGCTAATGCCACATGCTGCTGGTCCCTTTAAAGTGTTGGAGAAAGTAAATGATAATGCATATAAACTTGAGCTGCTGCAGATTTTGGGGTTAGTCCCACTTTTAACATTGCAGATTTGAAGCCATATTTGGGTGAGGAAGATGAGCTGCCGTCGAGGACGACTTCATTTCAAGAAGGGAGGATGATGAGGACATCAATACCATTGTTACACCCACAGCCCTGCTGCTATACATCTTGGACCAATTACTAGAGCTCACAGACGCCAACTAAAATACCGGTACTTTCGTTTCTTGGTAATGATTCTAATGTTCATGAGAATATGATGTCGCCTAAATTGGATACATTTGTTTTGCTTACAAATGAAGGGCCTAGCTTGGAGAAGGATGAACATTGGAGCAAGAACACACATGGAGTTGATGGCATGCGCAGGGGATCAAGAACGGAGTTACAAGTGATGATTTCAGGACTTTGAAGCCACCATAAGGAGTGCATGAAGCCTTGGACGAAATATACAAGATGCCACTTCATAATATTCGTCCATAGGCTATTCTAGGTGCTTCGTCACCTTATTATTGGGCCAGCCCATGTAATTTCGAAATACATTAGTATAGGCTATTTTTAGAGTCCGTATGTGTGGGGAAACAAGAGATAGGGTTAGTTTGGACCCCTCCACCAAGGGCCACGAAATTCACCCCTCTTCCTCCATATATACAGCCCTTAGGGCACCGTTTAGACTTTGGGTTTTGTTTAGATCAAAAGTTCGCCATAGCTGCAACTTCGCATACTTCGCTTGTGTTCAACGACTGCACAAAGCGCCACGTAACCCCACCTTGATCAATAAAGCTTTCATCTTATTTTCGCAATATCCAGATTGCAATCTCAGTTTCTTGCTTGTTCTTCGTTTGCTCGCAGGAAATAGACCCTCATGGTCGTTGATCGTGCTCGGCGTGGTCAATAACCTCTCGGAGTTGGTTTAGCGATTGCTAAGTATGGCGCCCTCGCACGCTCGTAGTCGGATCGTCAAAGTCGACTTCCACCAAAGCGAAATCCACCATCTCATCGAAAGACGGGACACCTTTGCCTCTATCAGATTGCTACTGAGGATGGTGGGTATGAGTCCGCTAGTGACTATGATGAGGAGACTTTGGCTCTTATTACACATGAGGAACACGGTGGAGATGATTCTGATCATGAGACACAATACATGGCTGCTGAAGATGCTGACAGGTATGAATGTTTAGTTGCTCAACGTGTTTTGAAAGATGATATTAATAGATCTAATAAAGCAAAACAGGAGAAGAATAAGAGTGAAAATCAGATTGTGGCAAAGGAATTTGAGCAACAAATGAAGCATAATAATAAACCATCTAGTGTTGCTTCTGAAATTAAATTGAAAAGTGCATGTTTATTTGCCACCAAATCTGATATTGATGAGCTAGATTTTAGCAAATCTGTTTGCTATACTTTTGTGTGCAAAGAGGCATTATTTTAATTCGAGGACGTGCCTTCCTCTTTGCCACCTGCTGTCACTAACATTTTGCAGGAGTTCGCTGACGTCTTTCCACAAGACGTGCCACCGGGATTACCACCTAATCGAGGGATTGAGCATCGATTGACTTAATTCCGGTGCTTCACCGCCAAACCGTCGCCATACCGCACCAATCCAGAGGAGACGAAGGAGATTATGCGTCAAGTACAAGAGCTTCTTGACAAAGGTTATATACGCGAATCCCTTAGTCCTTGTGCTGTTCCTATTATTCTAGCGCCGAAAAAGGATGGTACATCACGTATGTGTGTTGATTGTAGAGGCATTAATAATATTACTATTCGTTATCCTATTCCTAGGCTAGATGATATGCTTGATAAATTGAGTGGCTCTATAATATTCTCCAAAGTTGATTTGCGTAGTGGATACCATCAAATTCGTATGAAATTGGGGGATGAATGGAAAACAGCATTTAAAACTATGTTTGGATTATATGAGTGGTTAGTCATGCCTTTTGGGTTAACTAATGCACCTAGTACTTTCGTGAGATTAATGAACGAAGTTTTACGTGCTTTCATTGGACGATTTGTGGTTGTTTACTTTGATGACATATTGATTTATAGCAAATCTTTGGAGGAACATTTGGAACATTTACGTGTTGTTTTTATTGCTCTACGTGATGCACGTTTGTTTGGTAACCTTGGGAAGTGCACCTTTTGCACCGACCGAGTGTCTTTTCTTGGTTATGTTGTTACTCCACAGGGAATGGAAGTTGATAAAGCCAAGATGGAAGCTATTGAGAGTTGGCCGCAGCCCTAAACGGTCACACAAGTGAGGAGTTTTCTTGGCCTCGCTGGATTCTATAGGTGTTTTGTGAGAGATTTCAGCACCATTGCTGCACCTCTCAATGAGCTTCCAAAGAAGGATGTGCCTTTTGTTTGGGGTACCGCATAGGAAGAAGCCTTCACGGTATTGAAAGATAAGTTGACACATGCTCCTTTACTCCAACTTCCTGATTTTAATAAGACTTTTGAGCTTGAATGTGATGCTAGTGGAATTGGATTAGGAGGTGTGTTATTACAAGATGGCAAACCTGTTGCATACTTTTCTATAAAATTGAGTGGCCCTAGTCTGAATTATTCTACTTATGATAAAGAATTATATGCTCTTGTTCGGACTTTAGAAACATGGCAACATTATTTATGGCCCAAAGAATTTGTTATACACTCTGATCATGAATCTTTGAAACATATTAAAAGTCAAGCTAAACTGAATCGTAGACATGCTAAATGGGTTGAATTCATTGAGACTTTTCCTTATGTCATTAAACACAAGAAGGGAAAAGAAAATGTTATTACTGATGCATTGTCTCATCGCTATACTATGTGATGCGGAGCATCCTTCCATCATCCCCATGGACTCTACATCAACACATCCAACCCCACAAGGACCTATGACTCGAGCACGTGCAAGAGCTCTTGAAACCGAGGTGACATCACTCCTCTCACAATTCCCTTTCGATTCACATGAGACATGGTTACTACCTCAAACGGAAACGCTATGCATGCTCAGGTACCAAGGAGCTAACCGTGAAGAAGCTAGGAAGCAAGGAGAACCGGAAGCGAAAGACATGCATGAAGACGGAGAGGAAAAAGCACCAAGGACCAGGATGGCCGGATGATCCGACCGGCGGCCCGGACGATCCAGACAGAGCCCGGACGATCCGGACCCCGGCCCGGACGATCCGGCTAACTCACCCAAAGACACCCGAAGCTCAACCGTGAAGCCGGATCATCAGGACCCAGTCCTAGATCATCCGGACCCTGCCCGGACGTCCGGACCACCAGCCGGACATCCGGCCCTGCGCCGCCACCAGCCGGGCATCCAGCTCATCCGGGCCTCCACCCGGACCATCCGGACCAGCCCGGATCATCCGGCTCCCCTCCCGGATCATCCGGCCAGCGCCTGTGTGCGCGTGTTGGGCTGAGCCCATGTACCCCTTCGCCCCTAGTCTATTTATAGGACCCCATCTCATCACTTTGAGACTTAGCATTGGATTAGCTCCTATTTGTGTGAGAGCCTTTGCTCATCCACTTGGTTACTTCTCCTTGGAGCTCACGACCTCTTCGGAGAAGATCCCCCAAGCGGATTCAAGACCCCTTCTAGGGAAGAACATCAAGGCCTCCTCTCGGAGAAGAACGGTTCCTTTGTATCCTGATGTAGGGTGGAACCCTATAGCGGCGATCTTTCACGTTTGGAGTGGGATCCGTCGAAGAACACGATGAACACGGGGAAGAACGGGGAGAAATCACAAGGGGAAAGACTCAAGAACAAGTCCAAATCACACATCCACTAGACAATCAAACACACAAGATCACAAGGTACACGAACAACAAGGGGAAATATACAAGGTAAGGTTCATCTCCAAGAGGAGGTCTTGATGATATCCTAGATGGATCTTCCCACAAGGGGGTCTTGATGATATCCCGCGGGATCTTCTCCTAGATGGAGGTCTTGGCCTCCAATGGAGTAGTGGTCTCTCTCTCTCTCTCAAGAGTAGAGATAGGTAGGAGCAAAGCTCACCTAAGAATGAGCTATCACTTTGCTAACCCTAGAAAGGAGGTGGAGGAGGTCTATTTATAGCCCAAGGGGCGAAGGGGTAAGTGAGGGGTGAAGGGGTACACGGGCTTCAGCCAAGTCACGCACGCAGGCGGGGTCCGGATGATCCGGATGGTGGCCCGGATGATCCGGGTGTCGGGGATCCGGATGATCCGGGCGACCATCCGGATGATCCGGCTTCGTCGAGCAGGTTCTGTTGTCTTCGGGCACGTTAGCTGGAACGTCCGGGAGGTCGTCCGGATCATCCGGGCTCGGTCCGGATCGTCCGGCTGGGTGTCCGGATGATCCGGGCAACTCCAGTCTTGTTCCATTCTTCTTCTTCCTTTCTTCCGTCTTCTCTTCCACGCTTCCCTCGCGGATGGTGTAGTCGTTCCTTGGCGCTTGCACTCCTCCTCGTCATCCGTGAAGTTCCGCAATACCTATGCATGCACACGGGAGAAGTGTCAAGTAGTATGCCATCCTCGAAGGGGTCAAGTGAGCACGTGTAAAGGAGATGATTCACCTTAGTGTGTGTGAAGTAGATGTCGCACGTGTCACTTGCCAAATGGGCTCTTGACATGGTGATGTCCGTAGGATGCTCCGCATCATCCCCTCCCCCTTGGGAAAGATCTGACCTCGGATCGAAAACCAAATCACCATGGGAAAGAGATGGCGTTGCCGTGTAGAAGTGGTCGATCACCAAGTTCTTGTCATCGTGAAGTTCCAAATGGGCACTCTCCAATGTCGCACCGTCTTGTAATTCCTTCAAAAGTAGCAAAGATAACAAGCACTTGGAAAAACAAATATGGTTGTCGTAAGAGCAAAACCAAGCATTCAAGAGGTGATTCACCCAAGAAGTGTTGTCATCAAGCATAGCATACGGTTTGACAAAGAAGTGTGTCATGACATTTTGACATATAAATTGAGCACAATCAAGTACATCATGGGAACATGCATGTAAATGGGAGGTCAAGATGCAAATATATGTGATAAGTGAACAAGCATCTACCTCAAGGTCATAGCAAGCATGCATAAAGAGCTCAATGAACGGTCTATGGTAGGCATAAGAGTCATTCACAACACCAAATATAGTGAAATGTCTAAACACATGGGGCAAGTGCAAGACAATCCAAGCATAACGTGCATAGGGTGTAGTGAAGATATCGTGGCACTCAACACAATGGAAAGAGCAATTGTTCATCATGTGTGAGGCAATCAAGTCAAGCATGTGATAAGCAAAGGGACATGGCATACATGAAGAACTAGATGCAACACACAAGGCATATATGTCATGAGGCATGGCAATATAGCAAGCAACACATGAAGTATGATCCACAATATGCATGCTCATGGTTTGTGTGTTCTCGAGATAGAATGATATCACCTCGAAAGCATGTCCTTGTGGGTCCTTCACAATGCCGAAGTGGTAGGAAATGTGGTGTAGAAGCGAGTCGTGGTCGAATGTATGAGGCTCGCTCTCAAGAGCTCGAATGGTCAACTCACGTGAAGTGGAAGTCGACATAAAGTCCAAGTATCCTACACATGCACACAACAAAACAAAGAACGGATGTGCATGGTAGATAAACACATCATCCATCATGATGGTTCTCTTCTCTTGCACATAACCATTAGAAGCACAAGTGCATGAATAATATGATGCAACAATGGCGATATTCAAGTCACTAGGTATATGGTGCAAAGACGTAAGACAAGCATGCTTCACAAGGAATATGTCAAAATCCCCGAACATGTGTGAGAATGCTATGGGGGCAATCTCATGAGCAAGACTATAAGCATTGTTGCACTCAATACATGGCAAATCATCTAGCATGAGAGATGCAACACATGGAGATATATGACACGAAGCAATATGAATCATGTGCAAAGCATATAGATGGTTGTCATCAACCGCATGAGATGAGCAAGTATGACACAAGAGACAATGATCAAGATATATCATGTGAGAGGCATGAGCATATATGTCATCAACCCAAGAAAGCAAGTAGTGGAACATGGGTGATGGAATATAGCGAGCATTCATAGCTATCAAACCAAGCAAGCTAGTAGTGCGAAGATGCAACATACTAGGAGGAATCATGGCAAACATGTCATTGGTGCAAATAGTGGGCATGAATAATTCACAAATCATAGCACAAGCATGAAAGCAAGGTATGAGGACAATAGCATGGGGCACATGATAAACATGGCAATAGAAAAAGGATCTGTACCAAGCATGCAAATACACATAGAAGTAGCATAATGATGAAACATGGGTAGATGCAAGCAAGGGTCACAATTGCATGGCAAAGGCCTAGAAGCAAGCATAGCATGCAAAGTGAACACGGTAAAATGAGCATACTGTGAGAAGTGGTAAATGGCCCATAGCCGTGTGAGAGCCAAGTAGAGGAGTTGCGCGTAGTCCTTGCGCGAAGGGAACGGTGGTAAGGATAGTCCACGGGATCCCAAATCATCATTGCTCTCAAGAGCTCGTTTTGTCAACTCGTGGGATTGCGAAGTTGACAAGTATTCATGGGTACCTACACAAAAGAGACACAAACGAAAGAAATTGTGTGTGTGTGTGGTAAATGTACACATCATCCATCATGATGTGTATGTGCACGTGTGAGTTAGCACAAGATAAGCAAGGCTCAAAGAAATTTGAGGCATGGTATAAGAACATGTCATCCATCATGAAAGAATAGTTATTATGTATGACACGATGGGGACACAAATTGAGCAAACAAGTATATGGCACATCAAAAGCATGTTTATTCATGGGGAGCATATGGTGTACACAAGTATTGGGATCATGCAATGAATGGGATGGATCAAATTCTCCTAACATGTATGAGGAAACTATGGGGTCCTCCTCATGAGCAATATCAGAAACATCATATGGAGAAAATGGACAACATCCAAAACAATGCATATCCGAAGCTAGGTGGTCATAGCATTGCATATTAGATAAATGATGCAAAGGGAGCATACCAATATCATCACACGAAAAACAAATGCCAATAACCATGGGCTTGTCATCTATGCCATATGTGCAAATTGGGTTTATTTTAATGGCATATTGATGTAGGGTGGAACCCTAATTCGTCGATCTTTCACGTTTGGAGGGGATCCTACGGAGGGGACACGAAGAACGCACGGAAGAATGAGAGGAAATCACGGGGAAGAACAAGAGAGACACTCAACCGACAAGAGATCAATCACACAAGGTCTAGATCATCGAAGCAGGAGTGATACATGGTCGAAAATCAACAAAGGAAAGATACAAAGGTCGCCCTTCTTCTCCGAGAGGAGGTCTTGAATCCACGAGGGGATCTTCCCGTATAGGGGTCTTGAATCCAATGGATCTTCTCCTAGACGGAGGTCCTGATCTCCGTGGAGAAGTACCGGTGGATGAGCAAAGGCTCTCACACACAAATATGAGCTAATCCAATGCTAAGTCTCAAAGTGAGGAGAGGGGGTCCTATATATAGAGTCTGGGGCGAAGGGGTACATGGGCTCAGCCCAACACGCGCGCGCAGGCGCTGGCCGGATGATCCGGGCGATGGTCCGGATGATCCGGGCTGGTCCGGATGATCCGGGTGGGGACCCGGATGGTCCGGGTGCTCTGCTGGTGACGGCGCAGGGTCGGACGTCCGGCTGGTGGTCCGGATGTCCGGGCGGGATCCGGATGATCCGGGCTGGGGTCCGGATGATCCGGCTTCAGCGTGGAGGTTCTGTTGCCTTCGGTCGATTTAGCCGGATCGTCCTGACCGGGGTCCGGATCATCCGGGCTCTGTCCGGATCGTCCGGGCCTCCGTCCGGATCGTCCGGCCTCTCTGGTCCTGGTTGCTTTCTCCTATCCGTCTTCGCGTATGCCTTCCGCTTCCGATTCTCCTTGCTTCCTAGCCTCTTCATGGTCGACTCCTTGGTGCCTGAGTATGCATAGAGTTTCCGTTTGAGGTAGTAACCATGTCTCATGTGAATCGAAGGAGAGTTGTGAGAGGAGTGATGTCACCTCGGTTTCAAGGGCTCTTGCACGTGCTCGAGTCATCGGTCCTTGTGGTGTTGTAGGTGTTGATGTAGAGTCCATGGGGATGATGGAAGGATGCTCCGCATCATATCCCCTCCCTTCGAAAGGATCCAACCTCGGATCTAGATCTTCATCACCATGGAAAGGTGAGAGGTCTTTGACGTTGAAGGTGTCGCTCACGTTGTACTTGTCGCTTGGTAGGTCGAGCTTGTAGGCGTTGTTGTTGTAGCGTTCTAACACCTTGAAGGGTCCATTGGCTCTAGGTAGAAGTTTGGACTTGCGTTTGTTGGGGAAGCGTTCCTTGCGAAGGTGTAGCCACACGAGATCGCCTATGTTGAAGATCATGGGTTGCTTGTTGGTGTTGAGCTTGGTCGCTAGTCGTTGTACTTGCACGGGCACTTGCGTCGAGGTTGGTGCGCTCTTGTAGAGGTAGAGGTAGAATGTCCAATGGGGACAATGGGTTGAAGCCGTAGACGACCTCGAAGGGGGACTTGCCGGTCGTCGAATGTCGTCTTGCGATTGCGAGCGTACTTTCGGCGATGGGTGACACGCCTCCACTCCTTGATGTTCTTCTTGATCAACACGCGAAGTAGAGTGGAGAGCGTCCGGTTCGTCACCTCCGTTTGGCCGTCGGTTTGAGGATGGTATGCGGATGAGAAGAAGAGCTTGATTCCGAGCTTGGCGCATAGGGTCTTCCAAAAGTAACTCAAGAACTTGACGTCGCGGTCGGAGACGATTGTCTTTGGTACTCCATGGAGGCGCAAGATTTCCCTACAAAATAGATTTGCAATATGTGATGCATCGTCTACCTTGTTGCAAGGAATGAAATGTGCCATCTTAGAAAATCGATCCACAACAACAAACACGGAGTCATTTCCATTTTGAGTTCTAGGCAAACCAAGTACAAAGTCCATGCTAATGTCTTCCCAAGGTTGATAAGGAATAGGAAGAGGCATGTAAAGACCATGAGATTGAGCTTTTGACTTAGCTTTGCGGCATGTTGAGCATCTTGTGGTGAAGCGTGAGACGTCTCGAATCATCTTGGGCCAAAAATAGTTCTTGGAGAGCGTGGCGAAGGTCTTGTCGCGTCCAAAATGTCCGATGAGTCCACCGCCATGAGCCTCTTGCAAAAGGAGCAAACAAAGAGAAGACTCGGGAATGCATAGTTTGTTAGCGCTCATAAGATAACGATCCTTGAGGTAATATTGTTCCCAAGATGTATGCGTCAAACATTTAGCATAATGAGGTGCAAAAGATGGATCACTAGCATACAACTCTTTTATGTGCTCAAAGCCTATAACATTCAACTCAAGTTGGGTGACGAGCGTGCATATGCGTGAAAGTGCATCGGCAACTACATTTTCCTTGCCCTTAATGTACTTGATCACATAAGGAAAAGATTCAATAAATTCACTCCATTTGGCATGACGCTTGTTCAATTTAGTTTGACCTTTCAAGTACTTAAGCGTTTCATGATCGGTATGAATGACAAACTCATGAGGTCTAAGATAATGTTCCCAAACATGTAGCACACGCACTAAAGCATACAATTCCTTGTCATACACGGGATAGTTGAGTTGAGCACCGGAGAGTTTTTCACTAAAATAAGCAATGACTCGTTTTTCTTGCATTAAAACTCCGCCAATTCCGGTACCACTTGCATCACAGTGAACCTCAAAAGTTTTGTCAAAATTGGGCAAAGCAAGAATCGGAGCATGAGTAAGCAAAGACTTGAGCTCATCAAAAGCGTTTGATTGCAAAGGTCCCCAAACAAAAGGAGTATTCTTCTTACTCAAAGCATGCAAAGGAGCTGCAATAGTGCTAAAGTTTTTCAAAAGCGACGATAAAATCCTGCGAGACCAAGGAAACTTCGCACTTGTTGCAAATTGGTGGGTTGGGGCCAAGTTTTAATTGCTTTGATCTTAGTTTCATCAACATGGACACCCTTGGAAGAGACAACGAAGCCCAAGAAAACCACTTTGTCAACACCAGAAGTGCATTTTTTCAAGTTGGCATAAAGACTTTCCTTGCGAAGCTTTTGCAAAACAAGCTTAACATGATCAAGATGCTCTTTCATGGTTTTGCTAAACACAAGAATGTCATCGAAGTAAACCACAACAAAGATTCCAATGTATGGACGAATTACATGATGCATGAGACGCACAAAAGTTCCGGGAGCTTCCGACAAACCCATAGGCATAACCAACCATTCATATAAGCCAAAATTTGTTTTGAAAGCAGTTTTCCATTCATCACCCTCGTGAATGCGGATTTGATAATAGCCACTTTTAAGATCAATTTTTGAGAAAAAGTTGGCTCCACTAAGTTCATCAAGCATATCATCTAAGCGAGGAATGGGATGCCTATAGCGCACGGTGATAGCATTTATGGGTCTACAATCGGAGCACAAGCGGAAAGTTCCATCGGGCTTAGGCACAAGAATAACGGGAAGGGCACAAGGGCTTAAGCTTTCACGTACATGACCGTTGTCGATTAGTTGTTGTACTTTGATAGAGGCAAAGGTGTCCCGTCTTTCGATGAGATGGTGGATTTCGCTTTGGTGGAAGTCGACTTTGACGATCCGACTACGAGCGTGCGAGGACGTCGCGCCTTAGCAATCGCTAAACCAACTCCGAGAGGTTATTGACCACGCCGGAGCACGATCAACCTGACCACGAGGGTCTATTTCCTGCGAGCAAACGAAGAACAAGCAAGAAACTGAGATTGCAATCTGGATATTGCGAATATAGGATGAAAGCTTTATTGATCAAGGTGGGGTTCTGTGACGCCTTTGTCTGGTCGTTGAACACAAGCGAAATGCGGTTGCAGCTATGGCGAACTTTTGATCTAAACAAAACCCAAGGAAAAAGCTACTAGATGGATCTACTTATATAGGAGCAAGGGGTGACGGCCAAGGAGGTGGGAGAACGTCCCAAGGCAGCCTAAAACTAACCCTAGGTCGTACAAGGCCAATGGGCCCAAGTGGAGGTGACGTAACACCTTTGGACTTGTAGTTTGACTCGTATTCTGGTACAGCGTCAGATTGTTTCGTCCACAACTCAACGCTCCGGACGGCTTTTAAGGTGATTCGAACTGTTCTGGAAATAGCATGAAATCTACATTCCAACAAAAAAAGAATCACCCAATTCGGAGTCCGTATGAAAAAGTTGTTGACGTTTTGAGTCAGGTGTGTCTGTGCAGTCCGAATCTGAATCCAGAACGTGAGAGACTTGGACTCTATCTTCTCTTGGCCCAAAAGTGACGTGAGAAGACTTTTTGAACAGCACCCAAACTTCTCCTTTTCCCTTATCTTCATATGTGGATTGTACAAATGTCCCATACACCTGCAATTAGACAAAACATAAAAGTATGTGAAGTATTTTTGTTCGGATAACATAAATATATTATTGAATAGTTTGCACTAGAAATCACCGACAAATATGCATGTATGCAATATTTTTAGTCTTATCCAAGGTAGTCATGTCCTCATCATCCTCCCCTTCTTGAAAACAAAGCCGTCCTCGGCGTTGCTTAATCTGAAATGTGGCTAACAAAAGAGACAAGGTGTACATGTTGTATATGTATACGTCATTCATTTTTACTTCCCTTGATTTTTGCATATATGACACATGAATAGATGAGTAACGTGCATAGTTCATAAAATCTAAAGCCAACAAATCAGCACAAGAACTAGAAGGCATGAAAATATTGCAACTCAGTTTGCACATGTAAGTGAAGCTCTTATTTATTTCAAAAGATTGACAATGTTCATCATTAAACCATCCCAACATTGGTGAATAAACCTTAGTTGCATCAAATTTACATGCTACAATATGCTTAAATAAGCAAACATGCAATGAGTCATTCGACACGTAATCATCACCAAGATTAGAGGTCATATCAAAACGATTAAACATTGATTCTTTTGCATCAACAGTTAATTCAATGGGTGCACTCAAAATTGTTGGTATTTCAGTTGTTTGATCACATGACGCATTCATGACAAGATCAAGATTCTCTAAAATAGGTGTTGTGCTCAAATCACCAGGTAACTCAACACATGATGCATTCAAGTTAACTAGGGATGCATCATTCTCATGTGAAGTTATATCATCAATACCTTTACTGTTACCTTGTCGCAAAGACGTAGCTGATGTAGGTACACACGTAGACAACGCACCATACTCTTGAGATGATGTCGCGCTCACAATCCGAGGTGGGGCTGCTCTAATAGGTGCAACGGTGGAGGAACCAACCGGCGGTGGTGAGCATGAACTGGAATAGTAGTTGTTGTAGTCACCCAATGCATCCTCCTCAGAATCGTCTCTCAAAGGTACAAGCACGAACATACATACCAAGAATGCAACGAGGAATATCTGAAATCTTGCACGAATATCATGGTTCAAACCACCAAAAATCTATTCATTGTATCATCCTTAGATTCTTCTATGTCACAATGATGCATATAAGATTTGAACTCTTTGTAGTAAGCATGGACAGTGTTGTTGCCTTGTTTAAATTGTTCAAATTTGCGAAGCAATTCACGGCGATAGTAAGGAGGGAAAAAATGTTGTCTCATTACATATTTCAAATCTTTCCAAGTTGTGGGTTGGTTATCAATATTTTTCTTACAATGCACACTCCACCAAACTGAAGCAAAACCAGTAAATGCTCTAGTGGCAGCTCGTACTCGGTCAAGTTCGGAAAAGTCATGGTTACTAAAAACTTGTTCTACTTCAAACTCCCAAGCTAGATAAATAGCAGGATTAAATCTACCCTCAAATGACGGTAAAGAGATAACCTGACCATGTGGTTGTGTGTGTTGTCCCAACTCTCGTGATGGTGAAGATATGTCCGTCGTCCAAGAACTTCTATCTCCGGAACTGTCATGATTAGTAGAAACAAGAAACAAAATTCCGAATAATGTTCCTATGAACTACTAGGATGTGGTTGTAAAGTGCTCACAATAAAGCAAATATCAATATCTTACAAGTTCTTCCATGCGGCGGTGGTGACAGCAACCAGCGATGTCAAATAACTCAAGATTGTGTAAAGCGATTGCGAGAGAACGTACATATACGGTGTAGAAATATGTGGAGCTGGGTTGGCTATATATGGTAGCAAAAGATTAGCAATAATCAATTCCGAGATGCAATGTTGAATAAGCGCTCAACGACGCATCTGTCTTGCTGGTCCTAGGCTAGACCGGACTAGAGACGCGAGCCTAGAACACTAATGAGGTCACGGCGTAGCACAACTAGCATCAATGAAGGTTACTAAGTAGCTCTTGACAGCAAGATATAAGTGAAGATCACAACGGTAGTGAAGATAATGATGAAAAACAACTACCAAGCGGGACATACAACAACTCTCTCTCAACTTTCCTCTTGAAAAGTTTGAGCCAATTTTCTAATAAATTCTTTCAAAGAATGCTACTAACTCAAGCTTTCCAATGCAAAAAGAATCACTCAATTCCGAGTTGATATGAGGAGTCAAAGAATTCTAAAACTGGCCGAAAAATTGGAACAAGCTGTGTTCACGAACTTGAGAGGGCAAAAGACCTATTTAGAAGCCGATTTTGAGGTGTCAAATATTTAACTAGCTTCTGCAACTATTTAGATGTGGCTCGTCGCTAGCTTTAATTTGAGTACTCACGAGTCAAAACGGACTTCGTATGAGGAAGATACACCTGTTTTACTGAATAGTGCATAAAATGATTCCAATCCGAATTCAGTACGAGATTGATTCTAGATAGATCCGATTTTTTCTTCTCTCTTTTTCCTCACACTTTTTTTTTCTTTTTTTCTCTCTCTTTTTCTTTTTTTTCTTTCCTTTTTTTCTCTTTTTTTTTCTCTCTTTTTTTTTTCTCCCTCTTTCCAAGACAAACTAAATAAGATGCAGATTGGATCTGGCGAAGATGTGAATGACCTCAACTATGATTATGACAATGAACAGCGCGTAGCACGTGGTGGAAATTAATAGATGGGATGGTGGACAACGGAAGGCATAATGATGCAGCGGCGGCGTGACTAATGTGAACAGAACTCGAAACTCTAAAGGAACTAGACACTAAGACCAGCAACTCAACACGACGATGCAACCGATAATTCAATAATGCAACCAATGAAAAGAAAATTGCAAAGGCTCGAGTGGCTTGGACAAAGGTGAATAGATCTAACTATTTTTGTGGCTTTTTCTTGGACAATGGGTAAGAAAATAAATCTAATCTAGGAAAAGCGGAAATTCTCACCGAGCAACCTGAAAACCGATACCACTTGATAGAGGCAAAGGTGTCCGTCTTTCGATGAGATGGTGGATTTCGCTTTGGTGGAAGTCGACTTTGACGATCCGACTACGAAGTCACGAGGACGTCGCATATAGCAATCGCTAAACCAACTCCGAGAGGTTATTGACCACGCCGAGCACGATCAACGACCACGAGGGTCTATTTCCTGCGAGCAAACGAAGAACAAGCAAGAAACTGAGATTGCAATCTGGATATTGCGAATATAGGATGAAAGCTTTATTGATCAAGGTGGGGTTCTGTGGCGCCTTTGTGCAGTCGTTGAACACAAACGAAATCACGAAGTTGCAGCTATGGCGAACTTTTGATCTAAACAAAACCCAAGGAAAAAGCTACTAGATGGATCTACTTATATAGGAGCAAGGGGTGACGGCCAAGGAGGTGGGAGAACGTCCCAAGGCAGCCTAAAACTAACCCTAGGTCGTACAAGGCCAATGGGCCCAAGTGGAGGTGACGTAACACCTTTGGACTTGTAGTTTGACTCGTATTCTGGTACAGCGTCAGATTGTTTCGTCCACAACTCAACGCTCCGGACGGCTTTTAAGGTGATTCCAACTGTTCTGGAAATAGCATGAAATCTACATTCCAACAAAAAAGAATCACCCAATTCGAGTCCGTATGAAAAAGTTGTTGACGTTTTGAGTCAGTGTGTCTGCATGCAGTCGAATCTGAATCCGAACGTGAGAGACTTGGACTCTATCTTCTCTTGGCCCAAAAGTGACGTGAGAAGACTTTTTGAACAACACCCAAACTTCTCCTTTTCCTTATCTTCATATGTGGATTGTACAAATGTCCCATACACCTGCAATTAGACAAAACATAAAAGTATGTGAAGTATTTTTGTTCTGGATAACATAAATATATTATTGAATAGTTTGCACTAGAAATCACCTGACAAATATGCATGTATGCAATATTTTTAGTCTTATCCAAGGTAGTCATGTCCTCATCATACTTGCTGTTGAATCTCCTTGGTTTCTTCGGGATTGACACGGTAGGGAGCTTTGTTTGGAAGTGGCGCTCCGGGGATGAGGTCGATTCGATGCTCAATGCCTCGAAGAGGAGGTAGACCCGGAGGTAGCTCATCGGGGAAAACATCTTGAAATTCCTGCAAAAGAGATTGAAACACCAAAGGTATCTCATAAGTGGTGTTAGTTTGTTGTTCTCCATCCTTGCACACTAGGACAAAGTGCATCACACTCGATGGGTTCTCACACACTTCTCTCATCTCATGTTTGGTGGCGAATAGTATGAGGTTTTTCTCTCTAGGCGAAGAGGCGCTCAAATTTGGCTTGTGGCTCTCACTCACTTTTTGGTGGCTCACTTTCTCACTCTTCTCTCTTTGGTTGGTGGCTTTTTTGTCGGCTATCACTTGACTAGGAGACATGGGTCGTAGGACATATTCTTTGCCTTTCATCTTGAAGCTATAGTGGTTTGTACGCCCATTGTGGTAGACACCACGGTCGAATTGCCATGGCCGACCAAGGAGGAGGTGGCAAATGGTCATTGGGACCACATCACACTCCAAAGTGTCTTCATATGCACCGATTTTGAAGGATACTTGGACCGTATGCTCAACTCGTATAGTGCCGGAGTCACTTAGCCATTCAACCTTGTATGGTTGCGGATGCTTCTTCGTGACCAATTGTAGCTTGGAGCATAGTTCTTCGCTTGCCAAGTTGTGGCAACTACCTCCATCGATGATGACCTTGATGGATCTCCCATTGATGCCGTCCTTTGTGTGGAAGATGTGGCATCGTTGGTCTTCTTCTTGGTGATGTTGAAGTGTCAAGACTTTGGAGACAACCAGAGCGGGGCTTGTATCTTCATCACAAAAGACTTGATCATCTTCATCCTCGTTGATGCGCCGGTGCATGGCCACTTGATCAATAGCGTCCATTTCATCTTCACTCATTGAGTCGTAGGTGCCATCGTCGTTGAGTATCATGGTACGCTTGTTGGTGCATTCATATGACTTGTGGCCTCGGCCGCCGCAAGTAAAACACTTGAAGGAGCTTGTCTTGACGGTCTCATCGGTTGGAGTAGATGATGAAGCACGCGGCTTGGAGTTGCTTGTAGTAGGAGGAGGACGACTTGAACTTGTAGAAGTTTTCTTGTAACTTGACTTGTCGTCGTTGCTTGGAAAAGGCTTGGTTGATGTCGAAGTTGGAGTAGTTGTTGAAGCTTGGTTGTTGGAGAGGCCAGATGTCTTGGATGAGTACTTGGCGTGCTTGAAGTTATCTTGCACTTGTCGTTCCGCCTTTGTAGCTTGGTGCACGAGCTCAATGAGGTTGGAGTAGGGTTGGAAGTCGGCGATCTTCTTGATGGGATGGTTGAGTCCGTTCAAGAATCGTGCCATTGTTTGCTCATCATCCTCCGTGACATTGGCTCGAATCATGGCAATCTCCATTTCCTTGTAGTATTCTTCAACACTCTTTGTTCCTTGCTTGAGGAGTTGGAGCTTCTTGAAGAGATCACGGTTGTAGTAGGTGGGCACAAAGCGTGCTCTCATGACATCCTTCATTTGAGCCCAAGTGGTGATTGGAGGTTCACCTCTTGCTTGTCGGCGCTCAAGGACTTGTTCCCACCATATGAGCACATAGTCTTGGAACTCAAGTGATGCCATAGCGATCTTCTTCTCTTCCTCATAGTTATGCAAATGAAAGATTTTGTCGACCTTCAATGCCCATGAGAGGTATTCTTCGGGATCATTGGTTCCATTGAACTTGGGCATTGTGAACTTGAGCTTGCCATAGCGTTGTTCATCATTGTGTTGAGGTCGATGTTGATGATGACGTTCTTGACGTGGAGGGTAATCATCCTCATGTTTCTCTTGGCGAGGAGGAAGTCCATGATCAACTTGCTCTCGTTGACCTTGAGGTTGAGGTTGAGCTTGAGGAGCTTGTGGAGGAGCTTGTTGGGCTTGACGTTGCGCACGTGGATGGTAGTTCCTCTCTTGTATTTCTTCTCGAAGGGCTTCCTCTTGATTGCGCCTTTTGCGATTGCGGTTGGCGAGAGCTCGACTTGATGCTTGAAGGGCGCGTTCCGCCTCAAGAGCTTGTGCTTCTCGTTGTTGTTGTTGAAGACGTTGAGCCTCGGCGTCTTGTTGCTCTTGGTGTAGGCGCGCTCGTTCTTGTTCTTGTTGGTGGCGAAGACGTTGTCGTTCTTGAGCTTGAGCAAACGCCATTTGGCTCGATTGAGGACGAGGAACTTCTTCATCAACTTGCTCTTGGAGATTCTTGTCGTGTAGCGGGTTGCAAGATGCATGACGGTCTTGACGCGCGGCTCGACGAAGAATGTTCGATGACGGTGTACTTGTGTCGGAGAAGGAGTCGTCGGAGTGGCGACTTGAGTGGCTCCGTCTTGAGTGTGAAGAGGTAGAAGTACGCTGGTTGACCAACAAGGCGCGGATCTCGTCCATTCTTGCATCGTTCTCTTTCTTGTGTGCGTCGAGTTTGTTGTCGAAGTAATCGCGTGTACGTTTCTCGGAGAGTCGCAAGTCGGTGGAGAGGTTGTCGATGCGTTCGCTCATTGCTTGTTGCTCTTGATGCAGAGCTCGTTGCACGCCAAAGAGGTGGCTCTTGGTGACGTATGATGACATGTCGTCGTCTTGCTCGATGAAGAGTGGATTTGTAGAAGAACTTGGCCTATCCATCATTTCAAGCAAATTGTGAGTGGTAGAAGGAGAAGAATGAATAGCAATGTACCTTTGACTGAAGTTGAAGATGAATCAAGTTCAGTCAAATGCGGACAATGAAATAGCACTATTGGTACCGATCCTTGTCGATTCTCACACCTACACAAGTAAAAGCTTTTGGTGGAGCTTGGTTAGGATGGTGGCACAAAATTGATTGCAATTGTTAGCTTGACTCAAAAATGTTGAAGAAGATTCGCAAATTCGCATATGCAACAAGTAGACCAAGCAAGTGGTGGTACACGGAAACACACACGCAAATAGATAAATGGGATTGTGCAAACCAAAAATGAGCCAAAATGTGGAATCCACGAAAATGCTCTTGTTGCACAATACTAGAGAGACGCTAGCACGATTGCACAATAGGCGGATACGGAGCTTGTGCACAACCTACTAGGCAAAAATGCAACGATCTCTATCCCACGTATGCTATATGTATGGTATATCGGTGCAATGATCCAAGATGATCTTATATGACAATCTTAATGTTGTATGATGCTATGCTTTTTGCTTATAAGCTCTTTGCTTATCTTTCCTCTTTGCTTAAAAGCTTGAGTGGCTCTTTCTCTTTTGAGCTCTTTTCTTATGCAAACTTGATGAACTAAGATAGCAATTGTGTATGCGATGACAACTTTGTGACACACAAGTTGATTCCGAGATATGCACCTCGATTGTATGTATGATATGGTGTATGCAACTAATGTGCACAAGTCACGTTGCCGACAATACTCAATGGCTAGTCTCAATGGGTAAGCAACGCAAAAGATGGTATATGATGGTTATCAATGCAATTGCAAGGTATGACAAAGATGTCGTCGATGTTACCGTCCTTAGCGAAGGTGAGTAGCCGACCAAAATGAGCGTTTGTTGTTGATGTCACACCGCGCCTAGATAGCCGAAACATAAAAGGACACAGAAATCTCACTCAAATTGTCGAACTCAACTTCGAATGGAAGTACGGAGGTTGTGTCTTGGGGTTTTTCAAATGGAAGTGGTGGTAGACGGGGTGGGGAGGGTGTATGTATGTGTGGGTGGTAGTGGTGGTGGAGGAGAACTGCAGAATTGCAGTTTGGCAAAGGAAGCGGATGATCCGGCCAGAGCCGGATGATCTGGCGAGTCCGGAAGATCCGGACTTGGTCCGGATGATCCGGCAGGTCAACCACGACTGAGGAACTGCTCGGGAAGAACTCAGCAGGGAGAAATTTGGCGATTTGGGGATTTTGGGTGGATTTCGAGGGGAGAAAGTGGGGAAACACAAGATCCACGAGTTACACACGAATCCACGGATCAAAAACAACAAAACATCATCGAACCAACAAATCACAAAAAATTTGGGGTATTTTTGTGGGAATTTCGGTTTTAGGACGAAAACAACAAAATCAAGCTAGAAATCACGGGTAGGGGCTCCAAAAGCGTGATCAACGTGGCTCATGATACCATATGATGTAGGGTGGAACCCTAATTAAATCGATCTTTCACGTTTGGAGGGATCCTACGGAGGGACACGAAGAACGCGCGGAAGAACGAGAGGAAATCACGGGGAAGAACGAGAGAGACACTCAACCGACAAGAGATCAATCACACAAGGTCTAGATCATCGAAGCACGAGTGATACATGGTCCAAAATCAACAAAGGAAAGATACCAAGGTAGCGCTTCTTCTCCGAGAGGAGGTCTTGAATCCACGAGGGGATCTTCCCGTATAGGGGTCTTGAATCCGATGGATCTTCTCCTAGACGGAGGTCCTGATCTCCGTGGAGAAGTACCGGTGGATGAGCAAAGGCTCTCACACACAAATATGAGCTAATCCAATGCTAAGTCTCAAAGTGAGGAGAGGGGTCCTATATATAGAGTGCAGGCGAAGGGGTACATGGGCTCAGCCCAACACGAAGCGCTGTTAGGGCGACGGTCCGGATGATCCGGGCTGGTCCGGATGATCCGGGTGGGGACTGGATGGTCCGGTGCTCTCTGGTGACGGCGCAGGCCGGACGTCCGGTGGTGGTCCGGATGTCCGGCGGGATCCGGATGATCCGGGCGAGTCCGGATGATCCGGCCAGCGTGGAGGTTCTGTTGCCTTGATCGATTTAGCGGATCGTCCGGACCGGGTCCGGATCATCGAGCTCTGTCCGGATCGTCCGGACCTCCGTCCGGATCGTCCGCCTCTCTGTCTGGTTGCTTTCTCCTCTCCGTCTTCGCGTATGCCTTCCGCTTCCGATTCTCCTTGCTTCCTAGCCTCTTCATGGTCGACTCCTTGGTGCCTGAGTATGCATAGAGTTTCCGTTTGAGGTAGTGACCATGTCTCATGTGAATCGAAGGAGAGTTGTGAGAGGAGTGATGTCACCTCGGTTTCAAGGGCTCTTGCACGTGCTCGAGTCATCGGTCCTTGTGGTGTTGTAGGTGTTGATGTAGAGTCCATGGGGATGATGGAAGGATGCTCCGCATCACATATGCATAGTCACTATGAAGAGATTGCAAATAAGACATATGGTTGATCTCATGCATAGCATATGACAAGTCAAGCGGATTATCAAACATGATGTGACCTAAAGAATTGTCACAAGAAATCCTATGTAACATGGCATCACAACTAATAGACTCCACAATAGAATCATCATACTCATCATAAATGGGCAAATCATCTCATGGGGAAATCATACTAGCCTGAAGCATGGCAATAGGTGGATCAACATCATGCAAGCAATCAATGTCAAGAATGTCCACTAGTGGGACTAGAGAATCACCGTCACCTTTGTTACCTTTGTCATTCCACTCAAGTGGTGTAGGTGAGGTGGGAAGGACCAAATGGTGGCCATCATCATCATCTTGATGGAACCATGTGGGCGGTGAATCATAATCCACCATGGCCATTGTCTTGTCCAAAGGGAGGACGAAGTCGTCGAGGATCGGCGCGTCATCATAAATGGGACCTAGCACCAAACGAGAAGACACAATAGAGGTAGAGGTCAAGTTGTTAGAAATGCAAATGACCTCACGAGACCTATCAACTATCTCACTGTCTCTATGTGGTGGTTCACTCACTCCCTCAAAATAGGTGCACTCAACCTCACGTATGGTGGAGTCACTCATCTCACTCAAGTGGTGGGGGTTGTGGCTCTCCTCCCATGGAAATTGTGGCAACTCATCATATATGGGGCTAGTGGTGAAGTCACTCTCACTCTCAATATGGTGGCGCAAGTCACTCAAGTCATCATACGTCGCCGTGGTCGAAGGGAAAGTCCCATGCTCAACCATCTCATCGTGGTCGCCGTGGATGAAGGCCGAAGATGGCACATCATCACTCTCATCGTGGATGAAGGCCGAAGATGGCTCAACATCACTCTCGTCGTGGATGAAGGCCGAAGATGGCTCAACATCACTCTCGTCGTGGATGAAGGCCGAAGATGACACATCATCACTCTCGCCTCCTAAGATGGAAGCATCATCCTTGCTCGCCTCCAAAGCTTGGTTCTTGAAGGTCTCCGTAGTCGAACTCGTTGCCGCACCGTCTTGAAAAAGAGTCGAAGTAGACTCGGCATCATCAATGCCACAAAGAGGGATGGCGGTGAAGTCGCACTTGGGAGCATCGTCTTGGAGCTTGTCGGCCTTGGACATTATGGTGGTACTAGCCTCATGCTTGTCGTAGAGCTTGGTCGCCGCGAAGTGTGCTTGGGGTGGAGAAGCCTTGGCCTTCATGAGTTCTTGTTCCGCCTTGAGAGCACCAATGTAGTAGTCGTCGATGGACTTGTAGTTCTCGATGAAGATGGTCTTGGATATGTCGTTGTGCAATCCCATCATGAAGTGGAACTTCATTGACATGGGGTCGCCCACGCCATGCTCGTCAGAAGGCAATCATCATCTCCTTGAAGTACTTGTCGATGGACTTGGATCCTGGGTGGTGTTCTCCAATTGGCGTCGAAGTTCTTCCGTGTAGGTTGGAGGCACAAACTCTCGCCGTAAAGCTCTCTTCGTCTTGGGCCAACTCATCTCGTAGCTCTCCGAAGGTGTGTGAAGCCACCATGTCGAGGCGTAGTCGTGGAAGTTTCTTGTGGCGCACTTCACTTGATCTTCGGGACGGACTTGATGTAGCGTGAGGTAGTCGTCCATCAAACGCTCCCACTCGAGGTACTCCTCGGGTTCTTGAGTCCCATAGAAAGGAATCTTGTGGTCGGTGTCGAGGTCGTAGTAGCTCGTGGAAGTCGCGGACTTGAGCTTGGGTAGCTTCTCTTGAGTGTAGTCTTGAGGTTCTTGTTGGCGAAGATGCCATATGTCCGTAGGCGAAGATGCCTTGAAGTCGCTTGGCGAAGATGCCAAGGGAGATGGTGAAGTCGTTGAGCGGTTGTTGGTGTTGAGCTCTTGACCTTCACGTTCTTGTTGGTGATGGTGTCAATGCCGATGTGATCTTGCCGGAGATGGTAGCTCGGAAGCATGTGCTCTTGAGCGTCTTCTCGAAGATGAGGAAGATCGCTTGTAGGACTTGATGAGGGCCTTGATCTCCTCCATGCGCTTGTCCATCTTGGCGTCGGAGTTGTTGTTCATGGCATCGAACTCGTCGTTGTTGTTGTAGACCGAAGATGAAATGCCTTGCCTATCCATGACAAGACTCGAGTAGAGGTGAGTAGGAAATGAGATAAACAATACCAAGTTACCTTTCCCCAATGTTGAGGATGTATCTCGTTTCACTCAATGTGAGATGAAAGAATAGTGGAATTGGTACCGGACTTGTTCACTCACACCTACAAGTAAAAGCTTATGGTAGAGCTCGGTGAGGATAGTGGCACAAAAATTTGATGCAAAATGTTAGCAAGAGTCAATAATGTTGAAAAAGATTCACAAATTCGCAAGTGAAACAAGTAAACCAATAGCAAATGGTACACGGAAACACACACACGGATAGATAAATTGGGTCGTGCAACCAAGGAGTGAGCACAAAATGTGGAATCCACGAAAAACGCTCGTGTTGCACAACTCAAGAGAGACGCTAGCACGATTGCTCAATAGGCGGATACGACACTTGTGCACAACCTATAGATGCAAGATGGGTAAACTACTATCCCAAGTATGCTATGTATGTATGGTTCCCGGTGTTTCTCTCAAGCATGATATCATATGATGTAGATTTGACAATCTTATATGCAATGTGGTATGATGCTATGGCACTTGCTTACAAGCTTCTTTGCTCTCTTTTTGCTTAAAAGCTTTTTCTCTTTTTTTTCTATGGCCACTTTTGCACAATGCACAAACCAAGATAGCAATTGTGTATATGCGGGAACAAACTTGAGGCACAATGGATGATATGATACCACGATGATATGGTATGTATGCAATGGATGGTGTAGACCACTAATGTGCACAAGTCATGTTGCCGGCAATACTCAAATGGCTAGTCTCGATAGGCAAGTAACGCAAAGTGGGCTAGGGGTTAACAATGCAATTGCAAGGGAATATACAAAGGTGTCGTCGAGGTTACCATCCTTTGCGATGATGAGTGGCGGTGTTCTTGGTGTAGATACCAAGATGATGGAGACTTGTCCCTAAGTAGCCGAAACACCTTAGGAAACGGAAAAAAACCGCAAACTCAAAATCTCAAATGACAAATGTCAACTGGTGGTAGCGGAAAGCGGTGGTGGTGTTGCACTAGGCAATGCGGAAGTGGAATGATGGTCTATAAACGAGTCGAAGTTGAAGTTGCCGTCCCTAAGTAGCCGAAACACGTTAGGAGACACAAGCCACAACTCAAACAAGCTCAAACAACAATTGGGGTAAGTTGGGTTGTCGGAAGTGTATGGTAGGAAGGTTATGTGGAAGTGGTGGTGGTGGTGGTTGATGAAGAAGCAACCATCCCTAAGTAGCCGAAACACCTTAGGAGACTCAAGTCACTACTCAAACAACCTCAAATGCAATGGGGAACAAAATTGGTTAGGTTGCGGAAGTCGGTGGTGGTAATGCGGATGATATGGTGGAGGGCCTAGGCAAACTTGCCAAATTTCAGAAAATATGGAGTCAAATGATGTTGGTGGTATTTTTGTAGGATAGGGGATGTCAATAGCTTCAAAACGAGCTAAAGAACGTCAAAAACGGAGTTTGGATGAATTAGTTATGACCAAAACAAATTTCAGCCGAAGTAGTGTCAGGGTTTACCGGACATCCGGGAGGAGGTCCGGATGATCCGGGCTAGGTCCGGATGATCCGGGAGTACTTCCGGATGATCCGGGTTCGTCAGCTCCGGTTCGGGAATTTGGGCGCGTGGGGTATTCGGACGTTCGGGGGGGCGTCCAGCTGATCCGGGGGATGTCCGGATAATCCGGGAGAAGGTCCGGATGATCCGGGAAAGTCAATCCGCTCGGGATTTGCTCGCGGAGACGAATTTTTGGGCGGAATTTGGGGATTTGGGGGTCAAAATTAACGAGATTTCGTGGATGGAAGGTGGGGAAACTTGGGGAAATGCTAGATCCACTTGAAACCAAGCAAATCCACGGATCAAAATCAACAAAACATCATCAAACCAACAAATCACGACAAAAATTTGGGGCTATTTTTGGTGGGGATT
The DNA here is from genome assembly GCA_021437245.1 of Aegilops speltoides. Taxonomy (NCBI): domain Eukaryota; kingdom Viridiplantae; phylum Streptophyta; class Magnoliopsida; order Poales; family Poaceae; genus Aegilops; species Aegilops speltoides. Next base: position 203,592,098 of record CM038141.1, read on the forward strand.
TTCGGATTTAGGACGAAAACAACAAAATCAAGCTAGAAAACACGGGGTAGGGGCTCCAAAAACGTGATCAACGTGGCTCTGATACCATATGATGTAGGGTGGAACCCTATAGCGGTGATCTTTCACGTTTGGAGTGGGATCCCTCGAAGAACACGATGAACACGGGGAAGAACGGGGAGAAATCACAAGGGGAAACACTCAAGAACAAGTCCAAATCACACATCCACTAGACAATCAAACATACAAGATCACAAGGTACACAAACAACAAAGGGAAAGATACAAGGTAAGGTTCATCTCCAAGAGGAGGTCTTGATGATATCCTAGATGGATCTTCCCACAAGGGGGTCTTGATGATATCCCATGGATCTTCTCCTAGATGGAGGTCTTGGCCTCCAATGGAGTAGTGGTCTCTCTCTCAAGAGTAGAGATAGGTAGGAGCAAAGCTCACCTAAGAATGAGCTATCACTTTGCTAACCCTAGAAAGGAGGTGGAGGAGGTCTATTTATAGCCCAAGGCGAAGGGGGTAAGTGAGGGAAGGGGTACACGGGCTTGGCCCAAGTCACGACGCAGCGGGGTCCGGATGATCCGGATGGTGGCCCGGATGATCCGGTGTCGGGATCCGGATGATCCGGGCGACCGTCCGGATGATCCGGCTTCGTCGAAAGCAGTTCTGTTGTCTTCGGCACGTTAGCGGAACGTCCGGAGGTCGTCCGGATCATCCGGCTCGATGCGGATCGTCCGGTGGGTGTCCGGATGATCCGGGCAACTCCAGTCTTGCTCCATTCTTCTTCTTCCTTTCTTCCGTCTTCTCTTCCACGCTTCCCTCACGGATGGTGTAGTCGTTCCTTGGCGCTTGCACTCCTCCTTGTCGTCCATGAAGTTCCGACAATACCTATGCATGCACACGGGAGAAGTGTCAAGTAGTATGCCATCCTCGAAGGGGTCAAGTGAGCACGTGTAAAGGAGATGATTCACCTTAGTGTGTGTGAAGTAGATGTCGCACGTGTCACTTGCCAAATGGGCTCTTGACATGGTGATGTCCATAGGATGCTCCGCATCATATCCTTACATTTGTTGACTTTGGATCTCGTGTATCTCTTATGTGTGTGGTGATCTAGCACTTGTGTGATCGATTCCTTGTAGGTTGAGTGATTCTCTCTCATTTTCCCCGTGTTTTCCCTTTGTGCTTCCGCGTGTTCTTCGTGATTCCCCATAGGATCCGCTCCAAACGTGAAAGATCGACACTATAGGGTTCCACCCTACATCATATGGTATCATGAGCCACATTGATCACGTTTTTGGAGCCCCTACCACGTGTTTTCTAGCTTGATTTTGTTGTTTTCGTCCTAAATCCGAAAATCCCCACCAAAAATAGCCCCCAAAATTTTTTGTGATTTGTTCGTTTTGATGATGTTTTGTTGATTTTGATCCGTGGATTCGGTGTGTAACTCGTGGATCTTGCTTTTCCCCACCTTCTCCCCCTCGAAATCCATCCAAAATCTGCGAAATCGTCGAATTTCTTGCCGTTTTCGAGTTCTTCCCAAGCAGTTCCCGACCGCGATTGACCTGCCCGGATCATCCGGACCCTGACCCGGATCAACCGGACACGCCCGGATCATCCGACTTCCTCTGCCGAAACTGCATTTCTGCAGTACTCCACCACCACCACCTATGCCTAAATACCTCCCCACTCCAACCACCACCAATTCCACCTGCCAAAACCCCACGACACAACCTCCGTACTACCATTCGACATTGGGTTCGAGAATTTGAGTTGAGATTTCTGTGTCCTATTGTGTTTCGGCTATTTAGGTGCGGTGCGACATCAACAACTACCACTCATTTTCGTCGACTACTCATCTTCGCTACGGACGGTAACTTCGACGACATCTTTGTCATACCTTGCAATTGCATTGATAACCATCATACACCATCTTTTGCATTGCTTACCCATCGAGACTAGCCATTGAGTATTGCCGGCAACGTGACTTGTGCACATTAGTAAGCATACTCCATATCATACATATCATCGTGGTGCATATCTCGGAATCAACTTGTGTGTCACAAAGTTGTCACAGCATACACAATTGCTATCTTGGTTCGTGAAGTTTGCATAAGAAAAGAGCTCAAAAGAGAAAGAGCCACTCAAGCTTTTAAGTAAAGAGGAAAGATAAGCAAAGAGCTTATAAGCAAGAAGCATTGATGAGGACATCAATACCATTGTTACACCCACAGCCCCTGCTGCTATACATACTGGACCAATTACTAGAGCTCGCGCACGCCAACTAAATTACCAGGTACTTTCGTTTCTTGGTAATGATTCTAATGTTCATGAGAATATGATGTCGCTTAAATTGGATACATTTGTTTTGCTTACAAATGAAGGGCCTAGCTTGGAGAAGGATGAACATTGGAGCAAGAACACACATGGAGTTGATGGCATGCGCAAGGGGATCAAGAACGGAGTTACAAGTGATGATTTCAGGACTTTGAAGCCACCATAAGGAGTGCATGAAGCCTTGGACGAAATATACAAGATGCCACTTCATAATATTCGTCCATAGGCTATTCTAGGTGCTCGTCACCTTATTATTGGGCCAGGCCCATGTAATTTCGAAATACATTAGTATAGGCTATTTTTAGAGTCCGTATGTGTGGGGAAACAAGAGATAGGGTTAGTTTCGGACCCCTCCACCAAGGGCCACGAAATTCACCCCCTCTTCCTCCATATATACAGCCCTTAGGGCACCGTTTAGACTTGGGTTTTGTTTAGATCAAAAGTTCGCCATAGCTGCAACTTCGCGTGCCGTTTGTGTTCAACGACTGCACAAAGGCGTCACAGAACCCCACCTTGATCAATAAAGCTTTCATCTTATATTCGCAATATCCAGATTGCAATCTCAGTTTCTTGCTTGTTCTTCGTTTGCTCGCAGGAAAGACCTTCGTGGTCGTTGATCGTGCTCGGCGTGGTCAATAACCTCTCGGAGTTGGTTTAGCGATTGCTAAAGCGCGACGTCCTCGCACGTTCGTAGTCGGATCGTCAAAGTCGACTTCCACCAAAGCGAAATCCACCATCTCATCGAAAGACGGGACACCTTTGCCTCTATCAAGTGGTATCGATTTCCGTGTTGCTCGGTGAGATTTTACGATTTTAATAGTTTAGATCGAGTCTGTTCTTCATACCTACAGTCCACGAAAAAGCCAAAAAAATTAGGGTTAGGTCATCATATCCGAACCAATCGAGCCTTTGCATAATCTTTTACAGATTTGCGTTGTTGAATTTGCGGTTGCATCGTCGTGTCTAGTTGCTGGTCTTAGAGTCTAGTCTTTTAGAGTTTGAGTTCGGTCATAAGTTGTCACGCCGCCGCACACCATCATCATCGCCTCGCCATCTACCACCACCGCTTATCCGCCACCGCTTGAATCCGTATCCATATACCACCACCGCTGACATATACCACCACCATATATCCACCACCAATCCGAGTTCCTTGCATATTAGATTTGTTTTCGGATCCATCTAATTTCCGATTCGTGTTTCCTTATCCGAGTAGGTTTGATTCCAGCAATCTTTTGCCGTGCGTGAAGAGTCCGAAACCACCCTCCGTTTAGGCCCAAAATTTTCCAAAACGCACGGATAAAAATTTTCGGCTATCCTATTTTAGGTGTTTCTAAGCGTATTGAGCGATCGCCGTTATAGAAAGTTTTTTGACCCGCTTCAGCTTTTTGGGTCCGGCGATCGAAAAAAAAAAAAATTTGGTCGAAAAAATTTCGTGCCCATCCCGTCGATTTGACTGGGAAGAGTTTTGAGACACTCGCCATTATAGTGATTTTTCGCAAAAAAAAAAAAAGCAGCAAAAAAAAAAAAAAAAAAAAAAAAAAAAAAAGAGCGAAAAAAAAATCAGAGTGTGCTTTTCCTTTGATTACGTGCAGCGCCGTGATTTTGTTAGTGTTCTAGGCTCGCGTCTCTAGCACGGTCTAGCCTAGGACCAGACAAGATCTGCGTCGTTGAGCGTTTATTCAACTTTGCATCTCTGATTTGATTATTCTTGACCCTTTTGCTACCATATTATAAGCCTTCCCAGCTCCACATACATCTACGTCGTGCGTTTGACTCTCCCCGCAATCGCTCTATCCAAGCTTTGAGAGTTTTGATTACAACGGTTGCCGATCACCGCTTTCTTCTTTGGGTAAGAACTGGTAAGAATTTGAGATTTGCTTGACGGATTTGTGACACCCACCACCACCTCTTGTTAGTAGTCTGTAGGATCATATTCTTGTGTGTTTCTATTGTTGCTAACCATGGCAGGATCACAATCCGACGAGACCGATTGGGAGAACATGACGAACAAACAGCTACATGATAAATTTCAGCAAATGATGAGTGGACAGGTGCAAGATGTGGTAAACAGATTTGACGAGGCCATGGAGAAGATAGATGGCATTGAGAAGACGTTTGAAACAAAGCTTGATAGCAAGTTTGATGAATTGCTCGCGTTTTCCACAACCACCGCCGGCTGCACCTATCGCACCTCTGAACGACAACAACTCGCCCCTTCCGAATCAAGATGGACGAGCTCAGCGTGTTCCTATTGAGACAGGACAAAATTCTGGTGCCATTGCTCTGCTGCTGTTGGTGCTTCTTTGGCTCCACTCTCGCTGCTCTTTGGTACCGACGAGGATGATTATATGGGAGATTATGAGGATGAGGTTGATCAACATCGAACTACGTGCAACCACCAGCACCACAACCACCAGTGTCGTCCACATGCAAATAATGGCAATGCTAGGGCTCCCCTCAGTGCGAGATTATGACCATCTCCTAAACTGAAATTGAATATTCCACCATTTGAGGGTAGATATGTTCTGATATATATCTTACTTGGGAGTTAGAAACTGAATAACGATTTACATGTTTACAATATCCCGAGGAGAGACGTGTTCTGCTTTGCTGTTTGTGCTTTCACTAGCTTTGCATGTGTTTGGTGGTCTGAACATTGTAGATTATATCCTGTTCCAGCTACTTGGGCTGCTTTGAAAACTGCTATGCGTACTCGTTGGGTTCCACCATATTATCAACGTGAATTACTTCAAAAATTGCAGCGTTTAAGACAAGGAAAAATTCTGTAGAAGAATATTATCGGGAATTACAAACCGGCTTGATTAGATGTGGTATTGTTGAGGAGAATGAAGCTATGCTTGCACGTTTTACGGGTGGATTAAATAGAGAGATTCGACCATTCTAGACTATAAGGATTATAATAATATCACTCGTTTATTCCATCTTGCTTGTAAAGCTGAGCGTGAAGTGCAGGATCGACAGCATTGGCGCCGCACTAACTTTTCTGCAGGTCGACCTTCATCATGGACACCACGTGCATCATCTACTTCCACCGCACCATCACCTCCTTTAGGTGCCACCTCCAACCGTGATACAAGAAAGCGAGCACAACCACCACTATCTCGCCAAGAGCACACCTGCTGGGCCTGCACAGAGCTCTTCTTCCATGGCGTCAACAGGGCACACAAGTGATATTATTTGTCGTCGTTGTAAGGGAAGAGGACATTTTGCGAAAGAATGCAAATCTAAGCGTGTGATGATTGCTACTGAGGATGGTGGGTATGAGTCCGCTAGTGACTACGATGAGGAGACTTTGGCTCTTATTACACATGAGGAACACGGTGGAGATGATTTCTATCATGAGACACAATACATGGCTGCTGAAGATGCTGACAGGTATGAATGTTTAGTTGCTCAACGTGTTTTGAGTGTGCAGGTTACACAAGCTGAGCAAAATCAGAGGCATAATTTGTTCCATACAAAGGAGTTGTGAAAGAAACTTCTATTCCGCGTCATCATAGATGGAGGGAGCTGCAACAACTTGGCTAGCATGGAGATGGTGGAGAAGCTATCTCTCACCACAAGACCACATCCACATCCTTACTACATCCAATGGTTCAACAACAGCGGCAAGGTGAAGGTAACACGTCTTGTTCGTGTGCATTTTAGTATCTCTACATATGCTGATTATGTTGATTGTGATGTGGTACCTATGCAAGCATGTTCCTTGTTACTTGGTAGACCATGGCAATTTGATAAAATTTCATACACCATGGTAGAAACAATCAAGATACTCTTGTTCATAAGGATAAAAATATTACTTTGCTTCCTATGACTCCTGAGTCCATTTTGAAAGATGATATTAATAGAGCTAATAAAGCAAAACAGAGAGAAAAATAAGAGTGAAAATCAGATTGTGGCAAAAGAATTTGAGCAACACATGAAGCCTAATAATAAACCATCTACTGTTGTTTCGAAATTAAATTGAAAAGTGCATGTTTACTTGCCACCAAATCTGATATTGATGAGCTAGATTTTGGCAAATCTATTAGCTATGCTTTTGTGTGCAAAGAGGCATTATTTTCATTCGAGGACGTGCGTTCCTCTTTGCCCCTCGCTTGTCACTAACATTTTGCAGAGTTCGCGACGTCTTTCCACAAGGCGTGCCACCGGATTACCACCTATTCGAGGATTGAGCATCAAATTGACTTAATTCGGTGCATCATTACCCAACCGTGCACCATACCGCACCAATCCGAGGAGACGAAGGAGATTATCGTCAAGTACAGAGCTGCTCGACAAAGGTTATATACGCGAATCCCTTAGTCCTTGTGTTGTTCCTATTATTCTAGTGCCGAAAAAGGATGGTACGTCACGTATGTGTGTTGATTGTAGAGGCATCAATAATATTACTATTCGTTATCGTCACCCTATTCCTAGGCTAGATGATATGCTTGATGAATTGAGTGGCTCTACAATATTCTCCAAAGTTGATTTGCGTAGTGGATACCATCAAATTCGTATGAAATTGGGAGATGAATGGAAAACAGCATTTAAAACTAAGTTTTGATTATATGAGTGGTTAGTCATGCCTTTTGGGTTAACTAATGCGCCTAGTACTTTCATGAGATTAATGAACGAAGTTTTACGTGCTTTCATTGGACGATTTGTGGTAGTCTATTTTGATGATATACTGATTTATAGCAAATCTTTGGAAGAACATTTGGAACATTTACGTGCTGTTTTTAATGCTCTACGTGATGCACGTTTGTTTGGTAACCTTGGGAAGTGCACCTTTTGCACCGACCGAGTATCTTTTCTTGGCTATGTTGTTACTCCACATGGAATTGAAGTTGATAAAGCCAAGATTGAAGCTATTGAGAGTTGGCCGCAGCCCAAAACGGTCACACAAGTGAGGAGTTTCCTTGGCCTCGCTGGTTTCTATAGGCGTTTTGTGAGAGATTTCAGCACCATTGCTGCACCTCTCAACGAGCTTACAAAGAAGGATGTGCCTTTTGTTTGGGGTACCGCACAGAAGAAGCCTTCACGGTATTGAAAGCTAAGTTGACACATGCTCCTTTACTCCAACTTCCTGATTTTAATAAGACTTTTGAGCTTGAATGTGATGCTAGTGGAATTGGATCAGAGGTGTGTTATTACAAGATGGCAAACCTGTTGCATACTTTTACGAAAAATTGAGTGGGCCTAGTCTGAATTACTCTACTTATGATAAAGAATTATATGCTCTTGTTCGGACTTTAGAAACATGGCAACATTATTTATGGCCCAAAGAATTTGTTATACATTCTGATCATGAATCTTTGAAACATATTAAAAGTCAAGCTAAACTGAATAGTAGACATGCTAAATGGGTTGAATTCATTGAGACTTTCCTTATGTCATTAAACACAAGAAGGGTAAAGAAAATGTTATTGTTGATGCATTGTCTAAATCGCTATACTATGCTTTCACAACTTGACTTCAAAATATTTGGTTTGGAGACCATCAAAGATCAATATGTGCATGATGCTGATTTTAAAGATGTATTGCAGAATTGTAAAGAAGGAAGAACATGGAACAAGTTTGTCGTTAATGATGGATTTGTGTTCGTGCTAACAAGCTATGCATTCCAGCTAGCTCCGTTCGTCTTTTGTTGTTGCAGGAGGCGCATGGAGGAGGACTAATGGGACACTTTGGCGTGAAGAAGACGGAGGACGTACTTGCTACACATTTCTTTTGGCCAAAGATGAGGCGGGATGTTGAGCGTTTTATTGCTCATTGCACTACATGTCAAAAAGCTAAGTCACGACTCAATCCTCATGGTTTATATATGCCTTTGCTGTACCTAGTGTTCCTTGGGAGGATATATCTATGGATTTTGTTTTAGGTTTACCTAGACCAAAGAAGGGGAGGGATAGCATATTTGTTGTCGTGGATAGATTCTCGAAAATGGCACACTTTATACCATGTCATAAAAGCGATGATCTTGTCAATGTTGCTGATTTGTTCTTTCGTGAAATTATTAAACTTGCATGGTGTGCCAAATACTATTGTTTCAGATCGTGATACTAAATTTCTTAGCCACTTTTGGAGATGTTTATGGGCAAAGTTGGGGACTAAACTGCTTTTAGTACTACTTGTCACCCCAAACCGATGGACAAACTGAAGTAGTCAATAGAACATTGTCTACTATGCTTAGGGCTGTTCTAAAGAAAAATAAGAAAATGTGGGAGGAATGCTTGCCTCATATTGAATTTGCTTATAATCGTTCATTGCATTCTACTACTAAGATGTGCCCTTTTGAAGTTGTGTATGGTTTCCTACCTCGTGCACCTATTGATTTGTTGCCTCTTCCATCTTCGGAGAAGGTTAATTTTGATGCTAAAGAACGTGCTGAATTGATTTTAAAATGCATGAGTTAACTAAGGAAAACATTGAGCGTATGAATGCTAAATATAAACTTGCTGGAGATAAGGGTAGAAAACATGTTGTGTTTGCACCGAGATCTTGTTTGGTTACATTTGCGTAAGGATAGATTTCTGATTTGCGCAAATCAAAGCTAATGCCACGTCTGCTGGTCCATTTAAGGTGTTGGAGAAAGTAAATGATAATGCATATAAACTTGAGCTGCTGCAGATTTTGGGGTCAGTCCACTTTTAACATTGCAGATTTGAAGCCATATTTGGGTGAGGAAGATGTACTTCCGTCGAGGACGACTTCATTTCAAGAAGGGAGGATGATGAGGACATCAATACCATTGTTACACCCACAGCCCCTATTGCTATACATCTTGGACCAATTACTAGAGCTCGTGCACGCCAACTAAATTACCGGTACTTTCGTTTCTTGGTAATGATTCTAATGTTCATGAGAATATGATGCTGCCTAAATTGGATACATTTGTTTTGCTTACAAATGAAGGGCGTAGCTTGGAGAAGGATGAACATTGGAGCAAGAACAAGCATGGAGATGATGGCATGCGCAAGGGGATCAAGAACGGAGTTACAAGTGATGATTTCAGGACTTTGAAGCCACCATAATGAGTGCATGAAGCCTTGGACGAAATATACAAGATGCCACTTGATAAATTTCGTCCAGAGGCTATTCTAGGTGCTGCGTCACCTTATTATTGGGCCAGGCCCATGTAATTTCGAAATACATTAGTATAGGCTATTTTAGAGTCCGTATGTGTGGGGAAACAAGAGATAGGGTTAGTTTGGACCCCTCCACCAAGGGCCACGAAATTCTCCCCCTCTTCCTCCATATATACAGCCCTTAGGGCACCGTTTAGACTTTGGGTTTTGTTTAGATCAAAAGTTCGCCATAGCTGCAACTTCGCGTACTTCGTTTGTGTTCAACGACCAGACAAAGGCGTCACAGAACCCCACCTTGATCAATAAAGCTTTCATCTTATATTCGCAATATCCAGATTGCAATCTCAGTTTCTTGCTTGTTCTTCGTTTGCTCGCAGGAAATAGACCCTCGTGGTCAGGTTGATCGAGCTCCGTCGTGGTCAATAACCTCTCGGAGTTGGTTTAGCGATTGCTAAGGCGCGACGTCCTCGCACGCTCGTAGTCGGATCGTCAAAGTCAACTTCCACCAAAGCGAAATCCACCATCTCATCGAAAGACGGGACACCTTTGCCCCTATCACTTTTGTGATGAAGATACGAGCCCCGCTCTTGTTGTCTCCAAGGTCTTGACTCTTCAACATCAACAAGAAGAAGACCAACGATGCCACATCTTCCACACAAAGGCCGGCATCAATGGACGATCCGTCAAGGTCATCATCGATGGAGGTAGTTGCCACAACTTGGCAAGCGAAGAACTATGCTCCAAGCTTCAATTGGTCAAGAAGAAGCACCCGCACCCCTACAAGGTTCAATGGCTAAGTGACTCCGGCACTATACGAGTTGAGCATACAGTCCAAGTATCCTTCAAAATCGGTGCATATGAAGACACTTTGGAGTGTGATGTGGTCCCAATGACCGTTTGCCACCTCCTCCTTGGTCGGCCATGGCAATTCGACTGTGGTGTCTACCACAATGGGCGTACAAACCACTATAGCTTCAAGATGAAAGGCAAAGAATATGTCCTACGACCCATGTCTCCTAGTCAAGTGATAGCCGACAAACAAGCCACCAACCAAAGAGAGAAGAGTGAGAAAGTGAGCCACCAAAAAGTGAGTGAGAGCCACAAGCCAAACTTGAGCGCCTCTTCGCCTAGAGAGAAAAACCTCATACTATTTGCCACCAAACATGAGATGAGAGAAGTGTGTGAGAACCCATCGAGTGTGATGCACTTTGTCCTTGTGTGCAAGGATGGAGAACCAAAAACTAACACCACTCATGAGCTACCTTTGGTGTTTCAATCTCTTTTGCAGGAATTTCAAGATGTTTTCCCCGATGAGCTACCTCCGGGTCTACCTCCTCTACGAGGCATTGAGCATCGAATCGATCTCATACCCGGAGCACCATTTCCAAACAAAGCTCCACACCGTGTCAATCCCGAAGAAACCAAGGAGATTCAATGGCAAGTACAACAACTAATCGACAACGGTCATGTACGTGAAAGCTTAAGCCCTTGTGCCGTTCCCGTTATTCTTGTGCCTAAGCCCGATGGAAGTTTCCGCTTGTGTTCCGATTGTAGACCTATAAATGCTATCACAGTGCGCTATAGGCATCCCATTCCTCGCTTAGATGATATGCTTGATGAACTTAGTGGAGCCAACTTTTTCTCAAAAATTGATCTTAAAAGTGGCTATTACCAAATCCGCATTCATGAGGGTGATGAATGGAAAACTGCTTTCAAAACAAAATTTGGCCTATATGAGTGGTTGGTCATTCCTATGGGTTTGTCGGAAGCTCCCGGAACTTTTGTGCGTCTCATGCATCATGTACTTCGTCCATACATTGGAATCTTTGTTGTGGTTTACTTCGATGACATTCTTGTGTTTAGCAAAACCATGAAAGAGCATCTTGATCATGTTAAGCTTGTTTTGCAAACGCTTCGAAAGGAAAGTCTTTATGCCAACTTGAAAAAATGCACTTTTGGTGTTGACAAGGTGGTTTTCTTGGGCTTCATTGTCTCTTCCAAGGGTGTCCATGTTGATGAAACTAAGATAAAACCAATTAAAACTTGGCCCCAACCCACCAATTTGCAACAAGTGCGAAGTTTCCTTGGTCTTGCAGGTTTTTATCGTCGATTTGTGAAAAACTTTAGCACCATTGCAGCTCCTTTGCATGCTTTAAGTAAGAAGAATACTCCTTTTGTTTGGGGACCTTTGCAATCCAACGCTTTTGATGAGCTCAAGTCTTTACTTACTCATGCTCCGATTCTTGCTTTGCCCAATTTTGACAAAACTTTTGAGGTTCATTGTGATGCAAGTGGTACCGGAATTGGCGGAGTTTTAATGCAAGAAAAACGAGTCATTGCTTATTTTAGTGAAAAACTCTCCGGTGCTCAACTTAACTATCCCGTGTATGACAAGGAATTGTATGCTTTAGTGCATGTCCTCCATGTTTGGGAACATTATCTTAGACCTCATGAGTTTGTCATCCATACCGATCATGAAACGCTTAAGTACTTAAAAGGTCAAACTAAATTGAACAAGCGTCATGCCAAATGGAGTGAATTTATTGAATCCTTTCCATATGTGATCAAGTACATTAAGGGCAAGGAAAATGTAGTTGCCGATGCACTTTCACGCATATGCACGCTTGTCACCCAACTTGAGTTGAATGTTATTGGCTTTGAGCACATCAAAGATTTGTATGCTAGTGATCCATCTTTTGCACCTCATTATGCTAAATGTTTGACGCATACATCTTGGGAACAATATTACCTCAAGGATGGTTATCTTATGAGAGCTAACAAACTTTGCATACCCGAGTCTTCTCTTCGTTTGCTACTTTTGCAAGAGGCTCATGGAGGTGGACTCATGGGACACTTTGGACGCGACAAGACTTTCGCCACGCTCTCCAAGAACTACTTTTGGCCAAAGATGTTTCGAGACGTCTCACGCTTCACCACAAGATGCTCAACATGCCGCAAAGCTAAGTCAAAAGCTCAATCTCATGGTCTTTACATGCCTCTTCCTATTCCTTATCAACCTTGGGAAGACATTAGCATGGACTTTGTACTTGGTTTGCCTAGAACTCAAAATGGAAAGGACTCCGTATTTGTTGTTGTGGACAGATTTTCCAAAATGGCACATTTCATTCCTTGCAACAAAGTAGACGATGCTTCACATATTGCAAATCTATTTTGTAGGGAAATTTTGCGCCTCCATGGAGTACCAAAGTCAATCGTCTCCGACCGCGACGTCAAGTTCTTGAGTTACTTTTGGAAAACTCTTTCCGCCAAGCTCGGAATCAAGCTCTTGTTCTCATCCGCATACCATCCTCAAACCGACGGCCAAACGGAGGTGACAAACCGGACGCTCTCCACTCTACTTCGCGTGTTGATCAAGAAGAACATCAAGGAGTGGGAGGCGTGTCTACCCATCGCCGAATACGCCTACAACCGTGCAAGACATTCGACGACCGGCAAGTCCCCCTTCGAGGTCATCTATGGCTTCAACCCATTGTCCCCATTGGACATCCTACCACTACCTCTACAAGAGCGCACCAACCTCGACGCAAGTGCCCGTGCAAGCTACATCAAGAAGATGCATGAAGATACAAGAAACACCATCGAGCGCCAAGTACACCGACTAGCGACCAAGCTCAACATCAACAAGCAACCCATGATCTTCAACATAGGCGATCTCGTGTGGCTACACCTTCGCAAGGAACGCTTCCCCAACGAACGCAAGACCAAACTTCTGCCTCGAGCCGATGGACCCTTCAAGGTGTTAGCACGCTACAACAACAACGCCTACAAGCTCGACCTACCAAGCGACAAGTACAACGTGAGCAACACCTTCAACGTCAAAGACCTCTCGCCTTTCCATGGTGATGAAGATCTAGATCCGAGGTCGGATCCTTTCGAAGGGAGGGGATATGATGCGGAGCATCCTTCCATCATCCCCATGGACTCTACATCAACACCTACAACACCACAAGGAACGATGACTCGAGCACGTGCAAGAGCTCTTGAAACCGAGGTGACATCACTCCTCTCACAACTCTCCTTCGATTCACATGAGACATGGTTACTACCTCAAACGGAAACTCTATGCATACTCAGGCACCAAGGAGTCGACCATGAAGAGGCTAGGAAGCAAGGAGAATCGGAAGCGGAAGACATACGCGAAGACGGAGAGGAGAAAGCAACCAGGACCAGAGAGGCTGGACAATCCGGACGGAGGCCCGGACGATCCGGACAGAGCCCGGATGATCCGGCTAAATCGACCGAAGGCAACAGAACCTCCACGCTGAAGCCGGATCATCCGGAACCCGGCCCGGATCAGCCGGATCCCGCCCGGACATCCGGACCACCAGCCGAACGTCCGGCCCTGCGCCGTCACCAGCAGAGCACCCGGACCATCCGGGCCCCACCGGATCATCCGGACCGTCGCCGGATCATCCGGCCACCTTGCAGCAGCGTGTTGGGCTGAGCCCATCTACCCCTTCGCCCCAGACTCTATATATAGGACCCCTTCTCCTCACTTTGAGACGCAGCATTGGATTAGCTCATATGTGTGTGTGAGAGCCTTTGCTCATCCACCGGTACTTCTCCACGGAGATCAGGACCTCCGTCTAGGAGAAGATCCATCGGATTCAAGACCCCTATACGGGAAGATCCCCTCGTGGATTCAAGACCTCCTCTCGGAGAAGTACGGCTACCTTTGTATCTTTCCTTTGTTGATTTTGGACCATGTATCACTCGTGCTTCAATGATCTAGACCTTGTGTGATTGATCTCTTGTCGGTTGAGTGTCTCTCTCGTTCCTCCCCGTGATTTCCTCTCGTGCTTCCGCGTGTTCTTCGTGTTTTCCTCCGTAGGATCCCCTCCAAACGTGAAAGATCGACGAATTAGGGTTCCACCCTACATCACATACCGTGTCAATCCCGAAGAAACCAAGGAGATTCAACGGCAAGTACAACAACTAATCGACAACGGTCATGTACGTGAAAGCTTAAGCCCTTGTGTCATTCCCGTTATACTTGTGCCTAAGCCCGATGGAAGTTTCCGCTTGTGTTCCGATTGTAGACCTATAAATGATATCACTGTGCGCTATAGGCATCCCATTCCTCGCTTAGATGATATGCTTGATGAACTTAGTGGAGCCAACTTTTTCTCAAAAAATGATCTTAAAAGTGGCTATTATCAAATCCGCATTCATGAGGGTGATGAATGGAAAACTGCTTTCAAAACCAAATTTGGCTTATATGAGTGGTTAGTCATGCCTATGGGTTTATCGGAAGCTCCCGGTACTTTCGTGCGTCTTATGCATCATGTGCTTAGACCTTATATTGGAATCTTTGTTGTGGTTTACTTCGATGATATTCTTGTGTTTAGCAAAACCATGAAAGAGCATCTTGATCATGTTAAGCTTGTTTTGCAAACACTTAGAAAGGAAAGTCTTTATGCCAACTTGAAAAAATGCACTTTTGGCGTTGACAAAGTGGTTTTCTTGGGTTTTGTTGTCTCTTCCAAGGGTGTCCATGTTGATGAAACTAAAATTGAAGCAATTAAAACTTGGCCCCAACCCAACAATTTGCAACAAGTGCGAAGTTTCCTTGGTCTTGCAGGTTTTTATCGTCGCTTTGTGAAAAACTTTAGCACTATTGCAGCTCCTTTGCATGCTTTGAGTAAGAAGAATACTCCTTTTGTTTGGGGATCTTTGCAATCCAACGCTTTTGATGAGCTCAAGTCTTTGCTTACTCATGCTCCGATTCTTGCTTTGCCCAATTTTGACAAAACTTTTGAGGTTCATTATGATGCAAGTGGTACCGGAATTGGCGGAGTTTTAATGCAAGAAAAATGAGCCATTGCTTATTTTAGTGAAAAACTCTCCGGTACTCAACTTAACTATCCCGTATATGACAAGGAATTGTATGCTTTAGTGCGTGTACTACATGTTTGGGAACATTATCTTAGACCTCATGAGTTTGTCATCCATACCGATCATGAAACGCTTAAATACTTGAAAGGTCAAACTAAATTGAACAAGCGTCATGCCAAATGGAGTGAATTTATTGAATCTTTCCCATATGTGATCAAGTACATTAAGGGTAAGGAAAATGTAGTTGCCGATGCACTTTCACGCATATGCACGCTTGTCACCCAACTTGAGTTGAATGTTATTGGATTTGAGCACATAAAAGATTTGTATGCTAGTGATCCATCTTTTGCACCTCATTATGCTAAATGCTTGACGCATACATCTTGGGAACAATATTACCTCAAGGATGGTTATCTTATGAGAGATAAGAAACTATGCATTCCCGGGTCTTCTCTTCGTTTGCTCCTTTTGCAAGAGGCTCATGGAGGTGGACTCATGGGACATTTTGGACGCGACAAGACTTTCGCCACGCTCTCCAAGAACTACTTTTGGCCCAAGATGTTTCGAGACGTCTCACGCTTCACCACCCGATGCTCTACATGCCGCAAAGCTAAGTCAAAAGCTCAATCTCATGGTCTTTACATGCCTCTTCCTATTCCATATCAACCTTGGGAAGACATTAGCATGGATTTTGTACTTGGTTTGCCTAGAACTCAAAATGGAAAGGATTCCGTGTTTGTTGTTGTGGATCGATTTTCTAAGATGGCACATTTCATTCCTTGCAACATGGTAGACGATGCTTCACATATTGCAAATCTCTTTTGTAGGGAAATCTTGCGCCTCCATGGAGTACCAAAGACAATCGTCTCCGACCGCGACGTCAAGTTCTTGAGTTACTTTTTTGGAAGACTCTTTGCGCCAAGCTCGGAATCAAGCTCTTGATAGAGGCGAGGGTGTCCCGTCTTTCAATGAGATGGTGGCTATCGTTTTGGATGAAGTCGACTTTGACGATCCGACTACAAACGTGCGAGGACGTCGCGCCTTAGCAATCGCTAAGCCAACTCCGAGAGGTTATTGACCACGCCGGAGCACGATCAACCTGACCACGAAGGTCTGTTTCCTGCAGGCAAACGAAGAACAAGCAAGAAACTAAGATTGCAATCTGGATATTGCGAATATAAGAGGAAAGCTTTATTGATCAAGGTGGGGTTACTGTGCGCCTTTGTGCGGTTGTGGAACACAAACGAAATCACGTGAAGTTGCAGCTATGGCGAACTTTTAATCTAAACAAAACCCAAAGTCTAAACGGTGCCCTAAGGGCTGTATATATGGAGGAAGAGGGGTGAATTTCGTGGCCCTTGGTGGAGGGTCCAAACTAACCCTATCTCTTGTTTCCCCACACATACGGACTCTAAAAATAGCCTATACTAATGTATTTCGAAATTACATGGGCCTGGCCCAATAATAAGGTGACGCAGCACCTAGAATAGCCTCTGGATGAAATTTATGAAGTGGCATCTTATATATTTCACCCAAGGCTTCATGCACTCATTATGGTGGCTTCAAAGTCCTGAAATCATCACTTGTAACTCCATTCTTGTCCCCCTTGCACATGCCATCATCTCCATGCTTGTTCTTGCTCCAATGTTCATCCTTCTCCATGCTAGGCCCTTCATTTGTAAGCAAAACAAATGTATCCAATTTAGGCAGCATCATATTCTCATGAACATTAGAATCATTACCAAGAAACGAAAGTACACAGTAATTTAGTTGGCGTCTTGTGAGCTCTAGTAATTGGTCCAGTATGTATAGCAGCAGGGGCTGTGGGTGTAACCATGGTATTGATGTCCTCATCAGCTCTTGTTCTCATCGGCATACCATCCTCAAATCGACGGCCAAACGGAGGTGACGAACCGGACTCTCTCCACTCTACTTTGCCTGTTGATGAAGAAGAACATCAAGGAGTGGGAGGCGTGTCTACCCATCGCCGAGTACGCCTACAACCGCGCAAGACATACGACTACCGGCAAGTCCCCTTTCAAGGTCGTCCTCGACGCAAGTGCCCGTGCAAGCTACATCAAGAAGATGCATGAGGATACAAGACACACCATCGAACGCCAAGTACAACGACTCGAGACCAAGCTCAACATCAACAAGCAACCCATGATCTTCAACATAGGAGACCTCGTGTGGCTACACCTTCGCAAGGAACGCTTACCCAACAAACGCAAGTCCAAACTTCTACCTCGAGCCGATGGACCCTTCAAGGTGTTAGCACGCTACAAGAACAACGCTTACAAGCTCGACATACCAAGCGACAAGTACAACGTGAGCGACACCTTCAACGTCAAAGACCTCTCGCCTTTCCATGGTGATGAAGATCTTGATCCGAGGTCGGATCCTTTCGAAGGGAGGGGATATGATGCGGAGCATCCTTCCATCATCCCCATGGACTCTACATCAACACATCCAACCCCACAAGGACCTATGGCTCGAGCACGTGCAAGAGTTCTTGAAACCGAGGTGACATCACTCCTCTCACAATTCCCTTTCGATTCACATGAGACATGGTTACTACCTCAAACGGAAACGCTGTGCATACTCAGGTACCAAGGAGCTAACCATGAAGAAGCTAGGATGCAAGGAGAACCGGAAGCGGAAGACATGCATGTAGACAGAGAGGAAAAAGCACCAAGGACCAGGATGGCCGGACGATCCGGACGGCGGCCCGGACGATCCGGACAGAGCCCGGACGATCCGGACCCCGGCCCGGACAATCCGGCTAACTCACCCGAAGACACCCGAAGCTCAACCATGAAGCCGGATCATCCGGACCCAGTCCCGGACCATCTGGACCAGCCCGGATCATCCGGCTCCCCTCCCGGATCATCCGGCCAGCGCCTGTGTGCGCATGTTGGGCTGAGCCCATGTACCCCTTCGCCCCCAGTCTAGTTATAGGACACCATCTCCTCACTTTGAGACTTAGCATTGGATTAGCTCATATTTGTGTGAGAGCCTTTGCTCATCCACTTGGTTACTTCTCCTCGGAGCTCACGACCTCTTCGGAGAAGATCCCCCAAGCGGATTCAAGACCCCTTCTAGGGAAGAACATCAAGGCCTCCTCTCGAAGGAACGGTTCCTTTGTATCCTTACCTTTGTTGACTTTGGATCTCGTGTATCTCTTATGTGTGTGGTGATCTAGCACTTGTGTGATCGATTCCTTGTAGGTTGAGTGATTCTCTCTCGTTATCCCCGTGTTTTCCCTTTGTGCTTCGGCGTGTTCTTCGTGATTCCCCGTAGGATCCCCTCCAAACGTGAAAGATCGACACTATAGGGTTCCACCCTACATCACTATGCTTTCACAACTTGACTTCAAAATATTTGGTTTAGAGACCATCAAAGATCAATATGTGCATGATGCTGATTTTAAAGATGTAATGCAGAATTGTAAAGAAGGAAGAATGTGGAACAAGTTCGTCGTTAATGATGGATTTGTATTCCGTGCTAACAAGCTATGCATTCCAGCTAGCTCTGTTCGTCTTTTGTTGTTGCAGGAGGCGCATGGAGGAGGATTAATGGGACACTTTGGCGTGAAGAAGACGGAGGACGTACTTGCTACACATTTCTTTTGGCCAGAGATGAGACGGGATGTTGAGCGTTTTATTGCTCGCTGCACTACATGTTAAAAAGCTAAATCACACTCAATCCTCATGGTTTATATATGCCTTTGCCTGTACCTAGTGTTCCTTGGGAGGATATATCTATGGACTTTGTTTTAGGTTTACCTAGAACAAAGAAGGGGAGGGATAGCATATTTGTTGTCGTGGATAGATTTTCGAAAATGGCACACTTTATACTATGTCATAAAAGCGATGAT
Organism: Aegilops speltoides; assembly: GCA_021437245.1. Lineage (NCBI taxonomy): Eukaryota > Viridiplantae > Streptophyta > Magnoliopsida > Poales > Poaceae > Aegilops > Aegilops speltoides. Next base: position 203,611,268 of record CM038141.1, read on the forward strand.
GCTGTTAATGTTGCTGATTTGTTCTTTCGTGAAATTATTTGCTTGCATGGTGTGCCAAATACTATTGTTTCAGATCGTGATACTAAATTTCTTAGCCAATTTTGGAGATGTTTATGGGCTAAGTTGGGGAATAACTACTTTTTAGTACTACTTGTCACCCCCAAACTGATGGACAAACTGAAGTAGTCAATAGAACATTGTCTACTATGCTTAGGGCTGTTTTGAAGAATAATAAGAAAATGTGGGAGGAATGCTTGCCTCATATTGAATTTGCTTATAATCGTTCTTTGCATTCTACTACTAAGATGTGCCCTTTTGAAGTTGTGTATGGTTTCCTACCTCGTGCACCTATTGATTTGTTGCCTCTTCCATCTTCGGAAAAGGTTAATTTTGATGCTAAACAACGTGATGAATTGATTTTAAAAATGCATGAGTTAACTAAGGAAAACATTGAGCATATGAATGCTAAATATAAACTTGCTGGAGATAAGAGTGGAAAACATGTTGTGTTTGCACCTGGAGATCTTGTTTGGTTACATTTGCGTAAGGATAGATTTCCTGATTTGCGCAAATCAAAGCTAATGCCACGTGCCGATGGTCCCTTTAAGGTGTTGGAGAAAATAAATGATAATGCATATAAACTTGAGCTACCTGCAGATTTTGGGGTTAGTCCCACTTTTAACATTGCAGATTTGAAGCCTTATTTGGGTGAGGAAGATGAACTTCCGTCGAGGACGACTTCATTTCAAGAAGGGGAGGATGATGAGGACATCAATACAATTGTTACACCCACAGCCCTGCTGCTATACATCTTGGACCAATTACTAGAGCTCACAAGACGCCAACTAAATTACCAGGTACTTTCGTTTCTTGGTAATGATTCTAATGCTCATGAGAATATGATGCTGCCTAAATTTGATACATTTGTTTTGCTTACAAATGAAGGGCCTAGCTTGGAGAAGGATGAACATTGGAGCAAGAACAAGCATGGAGATGATGGCATGCGCAAGGGGAATAAGAACGGAGTTACAAGTGATGATTTCAGGACTTTGAAGCCACCATAATGGGTGCATGAAGCCTTGGACGAAATATACAAGATGCCACTTCATAAATTTCGTCCCGAGTCTATTCTAGGTGTTGCGTCACCTTATTATTGGGCCAGACCCATGTAATTTAAAAATACATAAGTATAGGCTATTTTTAGAGTCCGTATGTGTGGGGAAACAAGAGATGGGGTTGATTTCGGACCCCTCCACCAAGGGCCACGAAATTCCCCCCTCTTCCTCCATATATACAGCCCTTAGGGCGTCGTTTAGACTTTGGGTTTTGTTTAGATTAAAGTTCGCCATAGCTGCAACTTCGCGTACTTCATTTGTGTTCAACGACCAGACAAAGGCGTCACAGAACCCCACCTTGATCAATAAAGCTTTCATCTTATTTTCGCAAGATCCAGATTGCAATCTCAGTTTCTTGCTTGTTCTTCGTTTGATCGCAGGAAACAGACCCTCGTGGACAGGTTGATCGTGCTCTGGTGTGGTCAATAACCTCTCGGAGTTGGTTTTAGCGATTGCTAAGGCGCGACGTCCTCGCATGTTCGTAGTCGGATCGTCAAAGTCGAATTCCACCAAAGCGATATCCATCATCTCATCGGAAGACGGGACACCCTCGAATGTGCGCTTTTTGCTTGATTGCCCCAAAATTTCTTATCCTCTATAGAGGAGATATCGTTTCCACATACATATTGACCGATGCCAGGAATGCCCTTTTGTTCTTGGCCTTCACGCGCATGAGTTACAGCATGCCATCCGGCGAAAACAATGAGAATAAGGCATATAGCCAATGGATTTTCTTCAATTTACGGCCAGATGAGATTGCCCGGATCATAGAGCATCTGTAGAAAGGTACATTTGTCCCTACCAGGGGGGCTAATGTCTATAAGCAACATAATCTCTCGATTTTCCTTCAAAAGGAAGTGCCAATGGGTTCAGAAACTTGTGTGAAAAACAGCGACGAATGATGTTCTTTGACTTTTAGGGCCAAAAAGTCCTGCTTAAGGCTGAATTTGAGGGTACTCCGGGCCTCTGGCGGAGCGTGGACTATTTTTGGATTCGCACGCTTCGCCATGAAAGCAGTTTAAGTACTTATGGGTCCGACACGGACTCCGAATGACAAAATTATGACCGTTTTAGTGAACATCTGTCCATTCTATGGCAGTCCTTGAAAGTACTTCATTTTCTCGTGCGCTTTTTGCCTGATTGCCCCAAAATTTCTTGTCCTCTATAGAGGAGATATCGTTTCCACATATATATTGACTGATGCCACGAAGGCCCTTTTGTTCTTGGCTTTGACGCGCATGAGTTACAGCATGCCATCCGGCGAAAACAAGGAGAATAAGGCATGTAGCCGCTGGATTTGCTTCAATTTACGGCCAAATGAGATTGCCCGGATCATAGAGCATCTACAGAAAGGTACGTTTGTCCCTACCAGGGGGGCTAATGTCTATAAGCAACATAATCTCTCGAATTTCCTTCAAATGGAAGTGCCAATGGGTTTAGAAACTTGTCTGAAAAACAGCGACGAATGATGTTCTTTGACTTTCAGGGCCAAAAAGTCTTGCTTAAGGCTGAATTTGAGCGTACTCCGGGCCTCCTGGCGGAAGCGTGGAGTATTTTTTGGATTCACGCACTCGCCGCGAGCAGTTTGAGTACTTATGGGTCCGACACGGACTCCGAATGACAAAATTATTACCGTTTTAGTGAACATCTGTCCATTCTATGGCAGTCCTTGAAAGTACTTCATTTTCTCTTGCGCTTTTTGCCTGATTGCCCCAAAATTTATTGTCCTCTATAGAGGAGATATCGTTTCCACATATTTATTGACCGATGCGAGGAATGCCCTTTTGTTCTTGGCTTTCACGCCGCATGAGTTACTGACATGCCATCCGTGAAAACAAGGAGAATAAGGCATATAGCAATGAATTTTCTTCAATTCTGACCAAATGAGATTGCGCGGATCATAGAGCATTTGCAAAAAGGTTTGTCTCTACCAGGGGGCTAATGTCTATAAGCAACATAATCTCTCGAATTTCCTTCAAAAGGAAGTGCCAATGGGTTCAGAAACTTGTCTGAAAAACAGCAACGAATGATGTTCTTTGACTTTCAGGGCCAAAAAGTCCTGCTTAAGGCTGAATTTGAGGTTACTCTGGGCCTCCTGGCGGAAGCGTGGAGTAGTTTTTGGATTCGCGCACTCGCCTCGAGCAGTTTGAGTACTTATGGGTCCGAGACGGACTCCGAATGACAAAATTATGACCGTTTTAGTGAACATTTGTCCATTCTTTGGCAGTCCTTGAAAGTACTTCATTTTCTCGTGCGCTTTTTGCCTGATTGCCCCAAAATTTCTTGTCCTCTATAGAGCAAATATCGTTTCCACATATATATTGACCGATGCCAGGAATGCCCTTTTATTCTTGGCTTTCACGCGCATGAGTTACATCATGCCATCCGGCGAAAACAAGGAGAATAAGGCATATAGCCGCTGGATTTGCTTCAATTTACGGCCAAATGAGATTGCCGGGATCATAGAGCATCTACAGAAAGGTACGTTTGTCCCTACCAGGGGGCTAATGTCTATAAGACACATAATCTCTCGAATTTCCTTCAAAAGGAAGTGCCAATGGGTTCAGAAACTTGTCTGAAAAATAGCGACGAATGATGTTCTTTGACTTTCAGGGCCAAAAAGTCTTGCTTATGGCTGAATTTGAGCATACTCCGGGCCTCCTGGTGGAAGCGTGGAGTATTTTTTGGATTCACGCAATCGCCGCGAGCAGTTTGAGTACTTATGGGTCCGACACGGACTCCGAATGACAAAATTATGACCATTTTAGTGAACATCTGTCCATTCTATGGCAGTCCTTGAAAGTACTTCATTTTCTCATGTGCTTTTTGCCTCATTGCCCCAAAATTTATTGTCCTCTATAGAGGAGATATCGTTTCCACATATTTATTGACCGATGCCGGGAATGCCCTTTTGTTCTTGGCTTTCACGCGCATGAGTTACAGCATGCCATCCGGCGAAAACAAGGAGAATAAGGCATATAGCCACTGGATTTTCTTCAATTTACGACCAAATGAGATTGCCCGGATCATAGAGCATCTGCAGAAAGGTTTGTCCCTACCAGGGGGGCTAATGTCTATAAGCAACATAATCTCTCGAATTTCTTTCAAAAGGAAGTGCCAATGGGTTAAGAAACTTGTCTGAAAAACAACGACGAATGATGTTCTTTGACTTTCAGGGCCAAAAAGTCCTTCTTAAGGCTGAATTTGAGGGTACTCCGGGCCTCCTGGCGGAAGCGTGGAGTATTTTCTGGATTTGCGTGCTCGTGGCGAGCAGGTTGAGTACTTATGGGTCCAACGCAGACTCCGAATGACAAAATTATGACCGTTTTAGTGAACATCTGTCCATTCTATGGCAGTCCTTGAAAGTACTTCATTTTCTCGTGCGCTTTTTGCCTGATTGCCCCAAAATTTCTTGTCCTCCATAGGGCAAATATCGTTTCCACATATATATTGACCGATGCCAGGAATGCCCTTTTATTCTTGGCGTTCACGCGCATGAGTTACTGATGTAGGGTGGAACCCTATAGCGTCGATCTTTCACGTTTGGAGTGGGATCCCTCGAAGAACACGATGAACACGGGGAAGAACGGGGAGAAATCACAAGGGGAAACACTCAAGAACAAGTCCAAATCACACATCCACTAGACAATCAAACACACAAGATCACAAGGTACAGGAACAACAAAGGGAAAGATACAAGGTAAGGTTCATCTCCAAGAGGAGGTCTTGATGATATCCTAGATGGATCTTCCCACAAGGGGGTCTTGATGATATCCCGCAGGATCTTCTCACATGGAGGTCTTGAACTCCATGGGAGTGGTAGTCTCTCTCTCTCAAGATAGAGGTAGGAGCAAAGCTCACCTAAGAATGAGCTATCATATTTGCTAACCCTAACTAGGAGGAGGGGGAGAAGTATATATAGTGCCAGTACAAGTTGGGGCGAGTTGGAGGGGTACATGGGCCCTTGGCCCGTTCACTGTGCGCAGACAGGCGCCGAATGTCCGGGCTGGGGGCCGGATGTCCGGGGCTTCGCGAGGCGTCGGATGTCCGGGGCTTGGGCCGGATGTCCGGGCTGAAGTGCAAAACTTCGGGTGCGTTCTGTCGTCGATGCCAGATTTCCGGGGAAAAGGCCGGATGTCCGGGCTTTGGCGAGGCGCAGGATGTCCGGGGTTGGCACCGGATGTCCGGCCGTTGATGCTGTTGGCCGTCTATTGGTGCAGCTCCTTGGCGGCTGCACAGGCGCCGGATGTCCGGCCGCTGTAGCTTCAGTAACTCTGTCTTCTTCCGTCGTCGCTTCCAGGCTTCCCTCGCGGATGGTGTAGTTGTTCCTTGGCGCTTGCACTCCTCCTCAACATCCGTGAAGCTCCGACAATACCTATGCATGCACACGGGAGAAGTGTCAAGTAGTATACCATCCTCGAAGGGGTCAAGTGAGCACGTGTAAAGGAGAAGATTCACCTTTATGTATGAGAAGTAGAGGTCGCACGTGTCACTTGCCAAACGGACTCTTGACATGGTGATGACCGTAGGATGCTCCGCATCATCCCCTCCCCCTTGGAAAAGATCCGACTTCGGATCGAAAACCAAATCACCATGGGAAAGAGATGGCGGTGCCGTGTCGAAATGGTCGGTCACCAAGCACGCATCATCTTGAAACTCGAAATGGGCACTCTCCAATGTCACACCATCTTGTAATTCCTTCAAAAGTAGCAAAGATAACAAGCACTTGGAAAAACAAATGTGGTTGTCGTAAGAGCAAAACCAAGCATTCAAGAGGTGATTCACCCAACAAGTGTTGTCATCAAGCATGGCATATGGTTTGACAAAGAAGTGTGTCATGACATTTGGACATATAAATTGAGCACAATCAAGTACATCATGGGAACAAGCATGTAAATGGGAGGTCAAGATGCAAATATGTGTGATAAGTGAACAAGCATGTACCTCAAAGTCATAGCAAGCATGCATAAAGAACTCAATGAACGGTCTATGGTAGGCATAAGAGTCATTCACAACACCAAATATAGTGAAATGTCTAAACACATGGGGCAAGTGCAAGACAATCCAAGCATAACGTGCATAGGGTGTAGTGAAAATATCGTGGCACTCCACACAATGGAAAGAGCAATTGTTCAACATGTGTGAGGCAATCAAGTCAAGCATGTGATAAGCAAAGGGACATGGCATATGTGAAGAACTAGATGCAACACACAAGGCATATATGTCATGGGGCATAGCAATGGAGCAAGCAACACATGAAGTATGATCCACAATATGCATGCTCATGGTTTGTGTGTTCTCGAGATAGAATGATATCACCTCGAAAGCATGTCCTTGTGCGTCCTTCACAATGCCGAAGTGGTAGGAAATGTGGTGTAGAAGCGAGTCGTGGTCGAATGTATGAGGCTCGCTCTCAAGAGCTCGAATGGTCAACTCACGTGAAGTGGAAGTCGACACACGAGTCCAAGTATCCTACACATGCACACAACAAAATAAAGAGCGTATGCGCATGGTAGATAAACACATCATCCGTCATGATGGTTCTCTTCTCTTGCACATAACCATTAGAAGCACAAGTGCATGAATAATATGATGCAACAATGGCGATATTCAAGGCACTAGGTATATGGTGCAAAGAGGTAAGACAAGCATGCTTCACAAGGAATATGTGAAAATCTCCAAACAAGTGTGAGAATGCTATGGGGGAATCTCATGAGCAAGACTATAAGCATTGTTGCACTCAATACATGGCAAATCATCTAGCATGAGAGAGGCAACACATGGAGATATATGACACGAAGCAATATGAATCATGTGCAAAGCATATAGATGGTTGTCATCAACCGCATGAGATGAGCACTTATAACACAAGAGACAATGATCAAGATATATCATGTGAGAGGCATGAGCATATATGCCATCAACCCAAGAAAGCAAGTAGTGGAACATGGGTGATGCAACATAGCGAGCATTCATAGCTATCAAATCAAGCAAGCTAGTAGTGCGAAGATGCAACATACTAGGAGGAATCATGGCAAACATGTCATTGGTGCAAATAGTGGGCATGAATAATTCACAAGTCATAGCACAAGCATGAAAGCAAGATATGAGTACAATATCATGAATGTATTGGTGAGAGGCCATATGTGAATAGCAATGGGTCATCATGACTCTCCCAACACAACAAGCATCAATAGAATGGGGCACATGATAAACATGGCAAAAGCAACAAGGATCTCCACCAAGCATGCAAATACACATAGTAATATCATAATGGAGAATCATGGGTAGATGCAAACAAGGGTCACAATTGCATGGCAAAGGCATAGAAGCAAGCATAGCATGCAAAGTGAACACGGTAAAATGAGCATAATGTGAGAAGTGGTAAATGGCCCATAGCCGTGTGAGAGCCAAGTAGAGGAGTTGCGCATAGTCCTTGCGCGAAGGGAACGGTGGTAAGGATAGTCCACGGGATCCCAAATCGTCATTGCTCTCAAGAGCTCATTTTGTCAACTCGTGGGATTGCGAGGTTGACAAGTATTCATGGGTACCTACACAAAAGAGACACAAACCAAAGAAATTGTGCGCGTGGTAAATGTACACATCATCCATCATGATGTGTATGTGCACGTTTGAGTTAGCACAAGATAAGCATCGCTCAAAGAAATTTGATGCATGGTATAAGAACATGTCATCCATCATGAAAGAATAGTTATTATGTATGACACGATGGGGACACAAATTGAGCAAACAAGTATATGGCACATCAAAAGCATGTTTATTCATGGGGAGCATATGGTGCACACAAGTATTGGGATCATGCAATGAATGGGATGGATCAAATTCTCCTAACATGTATGAGGAAACTATGGGGGTCTCCTCATGAGCAATATCGAAAACATCATATGGAGAAAATGGACAACATCCAAAACAATGCATTTCCGAAGCTAGGTGGTCATGGCATGGCATATGAGATAAATGATGCAAAGGGAGCATATCAATATCATCACAAGAAAAACAAATGCCAATAACCATGGGCTTGTCATCTATGCCATATGTGCAAATTGGGTTTATTTTAATGGCATATGCATAGTCACTATGAAGAGATTGCAAATAAGACATATGGTGGATCTCATGCATAGCATATGACAAGTCAAGCGGATTATCAAACATGATGTGACCTAAAGAATTGTCACAAGAAATCCTATGTAACATGGCATCACAACTAATAGACTCCACATGAGAATCATCATATTCATCATAAATGGGCAAATCATCACATGGGGAAATCATACTAGCATGAAGCATGGTACTAGGTGGATCAACATCATGCAAGCATTCAATCTCAAGAATGTCCACTAGTGGGACTAGAGCATCACCGTCACCTTTGTTACCTTTGTCATTCCACTCAAGTGGTGTAGGTGAGGTGGGGAAGATCAAATGGTGGTCATCTTCATCTTGATGGAACCATGTGGGGGGTGCATCATATTCCACCATGGCCATCGTCTTGTCCAAAGGGAGGACGAAGTCGTCGAGGATCGGCACTTCATCATAAATGGGACCTAGCACCAAATGAGGAGACACAATAGAGGTAGAGGACAAGTCGTTAGTGTTGAAAGTGGCCTCACATGACCTATCAACTATCTCACTCTCTCTATGTGGTGGTTCACTCACTCCCTCAAAATAGGTGCACTCAAACTCACGTATGGTGGAGTCACTCATCTCACTCAAGTGGTGGGAGTTGTGGCTCTCCTCACATGGAAATTGTGGCAACTCATCATATATGGGGCTAGTGGTGAAGTCACTCTCACTCTCAATATGGTGGCACAAGTCACTCAAGTCATCATACGTCGCCGTGGTCGAAGGGAAAGTCCCATGCTCAACCATCTCATCGTCGTCGCCGTGGATGAAGGCCAAAGATGGCACATCATCACTCTCGTCGTGGATGAAGGCCGAAGATGGCACATCATCACTCTTGTCATGGATGAAGGTCGAAGATGGCACATCATCACTCTCGCCTCCAAAGATGGAAGCATCATCCTTGCTCGCCACCTTGTCGCTCGCCTCAAAAGCTTGGTCCTTGAGGGTCTCCGTAGTCGTACTCGTCGCCGCACCGTCTTGAAAAAGAGTCGCAGTAGACTCGGCATCATTAATGCCACAAAGAGGGATGGCGGTGAAGTCACACTTGGGAGCATCTTCTTGGAGCTCATCGGGCTTGGACATCTTGGTGGTACTAGCCTCATGCTTGTCGTAGAGCTTGGTCGCCGCGAAGTTTGCTTGGGATGGAGAAGCCTTGGCCTTCATGAGTTCTTGTTCCGCCTTGAGAGCACCAATGTAGTAGTCGTCGATGGACTTGTAGTTCTCGAGGAAGATGGTCTTGGAGATGTCGTTGTGCAATCCCATCATGAAGTGGAACTTCATCCAAATGGGGTCGTCCACGCCGGCTCGTCGCAAGGCAATCATCATCTCCTTGAAGTACTTGTCGATGGACTTGGATCCTTGGGTGGTGTTCTCCAATTGGCGTCGAAGTTGTTCCGTGTAGGTTGGAGGCACAAACTCTCGCCGTAAAGCTCTCTTCGTCTTGGGCCAACTCATCTCGTAGCTCTCCGAAGGTGTGTGAAGCCACCATGCCAATGCGTAGTCGTGGAAGTTTCTCGTGACGCACTTCACTTGATCTTCGGGAGGAACTTGATGTAGCTTGAGGTAGTCGTCCATCAAACGCTCCAACTCGAGGTACTCCTCGGGTTCTTGAGTCCCATAGAAAGGAATCGCGTGGTCGATGTCGAGGTCGTAGTAGCTCGTGGAAGTCGCGGACTTGAGCTTGGGGAGCTTCTCTTGAGCGTAGTCTTGGGGTTTTTGTTGGCGAAGATGCCGTATGTCCGTAGGCGAAGATGCCTTGAAGTCGCTTGGCGAAGATGCCAAGGGAGATGGTGAAGTCATTGAGCGGTTGTTGATGTAGAGCTCTTGACCTTCACGTTCTTGTTGGTGATGGTGTCGATGCCGATGTGATCTTGCTGGAGATGGTAGCTCGGAAGCATGTGCTCTTGAGCGTCTTCTCGAAGATGAGGAAGATCGCTTGTAGGACTTGATGAGGGCCTTGATCTCCTCCATTTTAGCTTGCATCTTGGCGTCGGAGTTGTTGTTCATGGCATCGAACTCGTCGTAGTTGTTGTAGACCGAAGGTGAAATGCCTTGCCTATCCATCACAAGACTCGAGTAGAGGTGAGTAGGAAATGAGATAAACAATACCAAGTTACCTTTTCCCCAAGTTGAGGATGTATCTCGTTTCACTCAATGTGAGATGAAAGAATAGTGGAATTGGTTCCGGACTTGTTCAGTCACACCTACAAGTAAAGGCTTATGGTAGAGCTCGGTGACGATAGTGGCACAAAAATTTAATGCAAAATGTTAGCAAGAGTCAATAATGTTGAAAAAGATTCACAAATTTGCAAGTGAAACAAATGGACCAATAGCAAAGAATGGCACACGGAAACACACACACGGATAGATAAATGGGGTCGTGCAACCAAGGAGTGAGCACAAAATGTGGAATCCACGGAAAATGCTCGTGTTGCACAACTCAAGAGAGACGCTAGCACGATTGCTCAATAGGCGGATACGACACTTGTGCACAACCTATAAGATGCAAAATTGATATACTTTCTATCCCAAGTATGCTATGTATGTATGGTTCCCGGTGTTTCTCTCAAGCATGATATCATATGATGTAGATTTTGATATGGCTCTTATGTGCAATGGGGTATGATGCTATGGCACTTGCTCACGAGCTCTTTTCTCTCTTTTTGCTTAAAAGCTTTATTCTCTCTTTTTTTTTCTATGGCCACTATTGCACAATGCACAAACCAAGCTAGCAATTGTGTATATACGGGAACAAACTTGTGACACAAGATATGATACCAATATATGCACCACGATGATATGGTATATATGCTATGGGAAGTATGATCACTATTGTGCACAAGTCACGTTGCCGGCAATACTCAAATGGCTAGTCTCGATAGGCAAATAACGCAAAATGGGCTAGGGGTTAACAATGCAATTGCAAGGGAATATACAAAGGTGTCGTCAAGGTTACCGTCCTTTGCGATGATGAGTGGCGGTGTTCTTGGTGTAGATACCAAGATGATGGAGACTCGTCCCTAAGTAGCCGAAACACCTTAGGAAACGGAAAAACCGCGAACTCAAAATCTCAAACGTCAAATGTCAAAATGGTGGTAGCGGAAAGCGGTGGTGGTTTGCACTTGGCAATGCGGAAGTGGGATGATGGGCTATACACGGTGTAAGAGTTGGAAGCACACGGTCCCTAAGTAGCCTAAACACGTTAGGAGACACAAGCCACAACTCGAAAAAGCTCAAACAACAATTGGGTTAAGTTGTGTTGTCGGAAGTGTATGGTGGGCAAGGTTATGCGGAAGTTATGTTGGTGGTGGTGGTTGATGAAGAAGCAACCGTCCCTAAGTAGCCGAAACACCTTAGGAGACTCAAATCACTACTCAAGCAACCACTAATGCTATATGGAACAAAATGGGTTAGGTTGCGGAAGTCGGTGGTGGTTATGCGGATGATATGGTGGAGGGCCTAGGCAAACTTGCCAAATTTCCAAAACTTTGGTGGAGTCAAATGGTGTTGGTGTTATTTTTGTGGGATGGGGTATGTCAATAGCTTCAAAACGAGCTAAAGAACGTCAAAATCGGACTCCGGATGAATTAGTTTTGGCCGAAACGGTGTAACGGAGAAAGCTGAAATCCCAGGGGCCGGACATCCGGGGCTCGGGCCGGATTTCCGGGACCTGATGTCCAGAACCGCGCGCGAAAATGCGCTCCAGGAGCCGGATGTCCGGCTTGGGGCCCGGATGTCCGGCCAGATGGCCCGGATGTCCGGCCCGACGATTCCAGATCGGGATTTGGACTTCGAAACTCGATTTGGGGCCGAAATGGATGATTTCAAGAGCAAAATTTGATAGATTTCGTGGATGGAAGGTGGGGAAACTTGGGGATATGCTAGATCCACTTGAAACCAAGCAAATCCATGGATCAAAATCAACAAAACATCATCAAACCAACAAATCACAAAAAAAATTGGGGGCTATTTTTGGTGGGGATTTTCGGATTTAGGACGAAATCAACAAAATCAAGCTAGAAAACACGGGGTAGGGGCTCCAAAAACGTGATCAACGTGGCTCATGATACCATAATGATGTAGGGTGGAACCCTATAGCGTCGATCTTTCACGTTTGGAGTGGGATCCCTCGAAGAACACGATGAACACGGGGAAGAACGGGGAGAAATCACAAGGGGAAACACTCAAGAACAAGTCCAAATCACACATCCACTAGACAATCAAACACACAAGATCACAAGGTACATGAACAACAAAGGGAAAGATACAAGGTAAGGTTCGTCTCCAAGAGGAGGTCTTGATGATATCCTAGATGGATCTTCCCACAAGGGGGTCTTGATGATATCCCGCAGGATCTTCTCACATGGAGGTCTTGAACTCCATGGGAGTGGTAGTCTCCCTCTCTCAAGAGTAAAGGTAGGAGCAAAGCTCACCTAAGAGGGAGCTATCATATTTGCTAACCCTAACTAGGAGGAGGGGGAGAAGTATATATAGTGCCAGTACAAGTTGGGGCGAGTTGGAGGGGTACATGGGCCCTTGGCCCATTCATCATCTTGTGAACAAGCGCGGATATCCGGCTGGGGCGGATGTCCGGAGCCATGAGGCGTCGGATGTCCGGGCTCGGGCGGATGTCCGGCTGAAGTGCAAAACTTGGTGCGTTACGTCGTCGATGCCGGATTTCGGGAAAAGGCCGGATGTCCGGCTTTGGCGGGCGCCGGATGTCCGGGTTGGCACGGATGTCCGCCGGCGATCTTGTTGGCCGTCGGTTGGTGCAGCTCCTTGGCGGTACCTGGTAGCGCGGATGTCCGGCCTCTGGCCCGGATCTCCGGCCGCTGTAGCTTCAGTAGCTCCGTCTTCTTCCGTCGTCGCTTCCAGGCTTCCCTCGCGGATGGTGTAGTTGTTCCTTGGCGCTTGCACTCCTCCTCAACATCCGTGAAGCTCCGACAATACCTGTGCATGCACACGGGAGAAGTGTCAAGTAGTATACCATCCTCGAAGGGGTCAAGTGAGCACGTGTAAAGGAGAAGATTCACCTTTATGTATGAGAAGTAGAGGTCGCACGTGTCACTTGCCAAACAGACTCTTGACATGGTGATGACCGTAGGATGCTCCGCATCAGTTACAGCATGCCATCCGGCGAAAACAAGGAGAATAAGGCATATAGCAGCTGAATTTTCTTCAATTTACGGCCAAATGAGATTGCCCGGATCATAAAGCATCTGCAGAAATGTACGTTTGTCCCTACCAGGGGGCTAATGCCTATAAACAACATAATCTCTCGAATTTCCTTCAAAAGGAAGTGCCAATGGGTTCAGAAACTTGTCTGAAAAACAGCGACGGATGATGTTCTTTGACTTTCAGGGCAAAAGTCCTACTTAAGGCTGAATTTGAGGGTACCGGGCCTCTGGCGGAAGCGTGGAGTATTTTTGGATTCGCGTGCTCGCCATGCGAGCACTTTCGAGACTTATGGGTCCGACACGGACTCGAATGACAAAATTATGACCGTTTTAGTGAACATCTGTCCATTCTTTGGCGGTCCTTGAAAGTAATTCATTTTCTCGTCGCTTTTGCTGATTGCCCCAAAATTTCTTGTCCTCTATAGAGCAAATATCGTTTCCACATATATATTGACCGATGCCAGGAATGCCCTTTTATTCTTGGCTTTCACGCGCATGAGTTACAGCATGCCATCCGGCGAAAACAAGGAGAATAAGGCATATAACCGCTGGATTTTCTTTAATTTACGGCCAAATGAGATTGCCCGGATCATAGAGCATCTACAGAAAGGTACGTTTGTCCCTACCAAGGGGCTAATGTCTATAAGCAACATAACCTCTCGAATTTCCTTCAAAAGGAAGTGCCAATGGGTTCAGAAACTTGTCTGAAAAACAGCGACGAATGATGTTCTTTGACTTTCAGGGCCAAAAAGTCCTGCTTAAGGCTGAATTTGAGGGTACTCTGGGCCTCCTGGCGGAAGCGTGGACTATTTTTTTGGATTCGCATGTTCGCCGCGAGCACTTTCAGTACTTATGGGTCCGACACGGACTCCGAATGACAAAATTATGACCGTTTTAGTGAACATCTGTCCATTCTTTGGCAGTCCTTGAAAGTACTTCATTTTCTCGTGCGCGTTTTGCCTGATTGCCCCAAAATTTCTTGTCCTCTATAGAGCAAATATCCTTTCCACATATATATTGACCGATGCCAGGAATGCCCTTTTATTCTTGGCTTTCACGCGCATGAGTTACAGCATGCCATCCGGCGAAAACAAAGAGAATAAGGCATATAGCCGCTGGATTTTCTTTAATTTACGGCCAAATGAGATTGCCCGGATCATAGAGCATCTACAGAAAGGTACGTTTGTCCCTACCAGGGGGCTAATGTCTTTAAGAAACATAATCTCTCGAATTTCCTTCAAAAGGAAGTGCCAATGGGTTCAGAAACTTGTCTGAAAAACAACGACGAATGATGTTCTTTGACTTTCAGGGCCAAAAAGACCTGCTTAAGGCTGAATTTCAGCGTACTCCGGGCCTCCTGGTGGAAGCGTGGAGTATTTTTGATTCACGCGCCTTGAAAGCAGTTTGAGTACTTATGGGTCCGACACGGACTCAAATGACAAAATTATGACCGTTTTAGTGAACATCTGTCCATTCTATGGCAGTCCTTGAAAGTACTTCATTTTCTCGTGCGCTTTTTGCCTGATTGCCCCAAAATTTCTTGTCCTCTATAGAGGAGATGTCGTTTCGACATATTTACTGACCGATGCCAGGAATGCCCTTTTGTTCTTGGCTTTCACGCGCATGAGTTACAGCATGCCATCCGGCGAAAACAAGGAGAATAAGGCATATAGCCACTGGATTTTCTTCAATTTACGGCCAAATGAGATTGTCCGGATCATAGAGCATCTGTAGAAAGGTTTGTCTATACCAGGGGGGCTAATGTCTATAAGCAATATAATCTCTCGAATTTCTTTCAAAAGGAAGTGCCAATGGGTTCAGAAACTTGTCTGAAAAACAACGACGAATGATGTTCTTTGACCTTCAGGGCCAAAAAGTCCTTCTTAAAGCCGAATTTGAGGGTACTCTGGGCCTCCTGGCGGAAGCGTGGAGTATTTTTTGGATTCGCGTGCTCGTCGCGAGCAGTTTCAGTACTTATGGGTCCGACACGTGCTCCGAATGACAAAATTATGACCGTTTTAGTGAACATCTGTCCATTCTATGGCAATCCTTGAAAGTACTTCATTTTCTCGTGCGCTTTTTGCCTGATTGCCCCAAAATTTGTTGTCCTCTATAGGGCAAATATCTTTTCCACATATATATTGACCGATGCCAGGAATGCCCTTTTATTCTTGGCTTTCACGCGCATGAGTTACAGTATGCCATCCGGCGAAAACAAGGAGAATAAGGCATATAGCCGTTGGATTTTCTTTAATTTACGGCCAAATGAGATTGCCCAGATCATAGAGCATCAGCAGAAAGGTACGTTTGTCCCTACCAGGGGGCTAATGTCTATAAACAAGATAAACTCTCGAATTTCCTTAAAAGGAAGTGCCAATGGGTTCAGAAACTTGTCTGAAAAACAACGATGAATGATGTTCTTTGACTTTCAGGGCCAAAAAGACCTGCTTAAGGCTGAATTTCAGCGTACTCCGGGCCTCCTGGTGGAAGCGTGGAGTATTTTTTGGATTCACGCGCTCGCCGCGAGCAGTTTGAGTACTTATGGGTCCGACACGGACTCCGAATGACAAAATTATGACCGTTTTAGTGAACATCTGTCCATTCTATGGCAGTCCTTGAAAGTACTTCATTTTCTCGTGCGCTTTTTGCCTGATTGCCCCAAAATTTCTTGTCCTCTATAGAGGAGATGTCGTTTCGACATATTTACTGACTGATGCCAGGAATGCCCTTTTGTTCTTGGCTTTCACGCGCATGAGTTACAGCATTCTATCCGGCGAAAACAAGGAGAATAAGGCCAGCTGAATTTTCTTCAATTGACGGCCCAATGCGATTGCCCGGATCATAGAGCATCTGCAGAAAGGTACGTTTGTCCCTACCAGGGGGGCTAATGTCTATAAGAAACATAATCTCTCGAATTTCCTTCAAAAGGAAGTGCCAATGGGTTCAGAAACTTGTCTGAAAAACAGCGACGAATGATGTTCTTTGACTTTCAGGCCCAAAAAGTCCTGCTTAAGGCTGAATTTAAGGTTACTCCGAGCCTCCTGGCAGAATGCGAAGTATTTTTTGGATTCGCGTGCTCGCCGCGAGCAGTTTCAGTATTTATGGGTCTGACACGGACTCCGAATGACAAAATTATGACCGTTTTAGTGAACATCTGTCCATTCTATGGCAGTCCTTCAAAGTACTTCATTTTCTGGTGCGCCTTTTGCCTGATTGCCCCAAAATGTCTTGTCCTCTATAGAGCAAATATCGTTTCCACATATTTATTGACCGATGCAAGGAATGCCCTTTTGTTCTTGGCTTTCACGCGCATGAGCTACAGCATGCCATCCGGCGAAAACAAGGAGAATAAGGCATACAACAGCTGAATTTTCTTCAATTTACGGCCAAATGAGATTGCCCGGATCATAGAGCATCTGCAGAAAGGTACGTTTGTCCCTACCAGGGGGGCTAATGTGATGTAGGGTGGAACCCTAATTCGTCGTTCTTTCACGTTTGGAGGGGATCCTACGGAGGAAAACACGAATAACACGCGGATGCACGAGAGGAAATCACGGGGAAGAACGAGAGAGACACTCAACCGACAAGAGATCAATCACACAAGGTCTAGATCATTGAAGCACGAGTGATACATGGTCCAAAATCAACAAAGGAAAGATACAAAGGTAGCCGTTCTTCTCCGAGAGAAGGTCTTGAATCCACGAGGGGATCTTCCCGTATAGGGGTCTTGAATCCGATGGATCTTCTCCTTGACGGAGGTCCTGATCTCCGTGGAGAAGTACCGGTGGATGAGCAAAGGCTCTCACACACAAATATGAGCTAATCCAATGCTAAGTCCCAAAGTGAGGAGAAGCGGTCCTATATATAGAGTCTGGGGCGAAGGGGTACATGGGCTCAGCCCAACACGCTGCTGTGAAAGGCTGGCTGATGATCCGGGCGACGGTCCGGATGATCCGGGTGGAGGCCCGGATGGTCTGGGTGCTCTGCTGGTGACGGCGCAGGTCCGGACGTCCGGCTGGTGGTCCGGATGTCCGGGCGGGATCCGGATGATCCGGGCCGGGGTCCGGATGATCCGGCTTCAGCGTGGAGGTTCTGTTGCCTCCGGTCGATTTAGCCGGATCGTCCAGACCGGGGTCTGGATCATCCGGGCTCTGTCTGGATCGTCCGGGCCTCCGTCTGGATTGTCCGGCCTCTCTGGTCCTGGTTGCTTTCTCCTCTCCGTCTTCGCGTATGTCTTCCGCTTCCGATTCTCCTTGCTTCCTAGACTGTTCATGGTCGACTCCTTGGTGCCTGAGTATGCATAGAGTTTCCGTTTGAGGTAGTAACCATGTCTCATGTGAATCGAAGGAGAGTTGTGACAGGAGTGATGTCACCTCGGTTTCAAGAGCACTTGCACGTGCTCGAGTCATCGGTCCTTGTGGTGTTGTAGGTGTTGATGTAGAGTCCATGGGGATGATGGAGGATGCTCGCATCATATCCCTCCTTCAAAGGATCCGACCTCGGATCTAGATCTTCATCACCATGGAAAGGCGAGAGGTCTTTGACGTTGAAGGCGTTGCTCACGTTGTACTTGTCGCTTGGTAGGTCGAGCTTGTAGGCGTTGTTGTTGTAGCGTGCTAACACCTTGAAGGGTCCATCGGCTCGAGGTAGAAGTTTGGACTTGCGTTCGTTGGGGAAGCGTTCCTTGCGAAGGTGTAGCCACACGAGATCGCCTATGTTGAAGATCATGGGTTGCTTGTTAATGTTGAGCTTGGTCGCTAGTCGTTGTACTTGGCGCTCGACGGTGTTTCTTGTATCTTCATGCATCTTCTTGATGTAGCTTGCACGGGCACTTGCGTCGAGGTTGGTGCGCTCTTGTAGACGTAGAGGTAGGATGTCCAATGGGGACAATGGGTTGAAGCCGTAGACGACCTCAAAGGGGACTTGTCGGTCGTCGAATGTCGTGCATGGTTGTAGGCGTACTCGGCGATGGGTAGACACGGCTCCCACTCCTTGATGTTCTTCTTGATCAACACGCAAAGTAGAGTGGAGAGAGTCCGGTTTGTCACCTCCGTTTGGCCGTCGGTTTGAGGATGGTATGCGGATGAGAACAAGAGCTTGATTCCGAGCTTGGCGCAAAGAGTTTTCCAAAAGTAACTCAAGAACTTGACATCGCGGTCGGAGACGATTGACTTTGGTACTCCATGGAGGCGCAAGATTTCCCTACAAAACAGATTTGCAATATGTGAAGCATCGTCTACTTTGTTGCAAGGAATGAAATGTGCCATTTTGGAAAATCTGTCCACAACAACAAATACGGAGTCCTTTCCATTTTGAGTTTTAGGCAAACCAAGTACAAAGTCCATGCTAATATCTTCCCAAGGTTGATAAGGAATAGGAAGAGGCATGTAAAGACCATGAGATTGAGCTTTGGACTTAGCTTTGCGGCATGTTGAGCATCTTGTGGTGAAGCGTGAGACGTCTCGAAACATCTTTGGCCAAAAGTAGTTCTTGGAGAGCGTGGCGAAAGTCTTGTCGCGTCCAAAGTGTCCCATGAGTCCACCTCCATGAGCCTCTTGCAAAAGTAGCAAACGAAGAGAAGACTGGGGTATGCAAAGTTTGTTAGCTCTCATAAGATAACCATCCTTGAGGTAATATTGTTCCCAAGATGCATGCGTCAAACATTTAGCATAATGAGGTGCAAAAGATGGATCACTAGCATACAAATCTTTGATGTCCTCAAAGCCAATAACATTCAACTCAAGGTGGGTGACAAGCGTGCATATGCGTGAAAGTGCATCGGCAACTACATTTTCCTTGCCCTTAATGTACTTGATCACATATGGAAAAGATTCAATAAATTCACTCCATTTGGCATGACGCTTGTTCAATTTAGTTTGACCTTTTAAGTACTTAAGCATTTCATGATCGGTATGGATGACAAACTCATGAGGTCTAAGATAATGTTCCCAAACATGGAGGACACGCACTAAAGCATACAATTTCTTGTCATACACGGGATAGTTAAGTTGAGCACCGGAGAGTTTTTCACTAAAATAAGCAATGACTCGTTTTTCTTGCATTAAAACTCCACCAATTCCGGTACCACTTGCATCACAATGAACCTCAAAAGTTTTGTCAAAATTGGGCAAAGCAAGAATCGAAGCATGAGTAAGTAAAGACTTGAGCTCATCAAAAGCGTTGGATTGCAAAGGTCCCCAAACAAAAGGAGTATTCTTCTTACATGAAGCATGCAAAGGAGCTGCAATGGTGCTAAAGTATTTCACAAATCGACGATAAAAACCTGCAAGACCAAGGAAACTTCGCACTTGTTGCAAATTGGTGGGTTGGGGCCAAGTTTTAATTGCTTTGATCTTAGTTTCATCAACGTGGACACCCTTGGAAGAGACAACGAAGCCCAAGAAAACCACTTTGTCAACACCAAAAGTGCATTTTTTCAAGTTGGCATAAAGACTTTCCTTTCGAAGCGTTTGCAAAACAAGCTTAACATGATCAAGATGCTCTTTCATGGTTTTGCTAAACACAAGAATGTCATCGAAGTAAACCACAACAAAGATTCCAATGTATGGACGAAGTACATGATGCATGAGACGCACAAAAGTTCCAGGAGCTTCCGACAAACCCATATGCATGACCAACCACTCATATAGGCCAAATTTTGTTTTGAAAGCAGTTTTCCATTCATCACCCTCATGAATGCGGATTTGGTAATAGCCACTTTTAAGATCAATTTTTGAGAAAAAGTTGGCTCCACTAAGTTCATCAAGCATATCATCTAAGCGAGGAATGGGATGCCTATAGCGCACTGTGATAGCATTTATAGGTCTACAATCAGAACACAAGCGGAAACTTCCATCGGGCTTAGGCACAAGAATAACGGGATCGGCACAAGGGCTTAAGCTTTCACGTACATGACCGTTGTCGATTAGTTGTTGTACTTGCCGTTGAATCTCCTTGGTTTCTTCGGGATTGACACGGTATGGAGCTTTGTTTGGAAGTGGTGCTCCGGGTATGAGATCGATTCGATGCTCAATGCCTCGTAGAGGAGGTAGACCCGGAGGTAGCTCATCGGGGAAAACATCTTGAAATTCCTGCAAAAGAGATTGAAACACCAAAGGTAGCTCATGAGTGGTGTTAGTTTTTGGTTCTCCATCCTTGCACACAAGGACAAAGTGCATCACACTTGATGGGTTCTCACACACTTCTCTCATCTCATGTTTGGTGGTGAATAGTATGAGGTTTTTCTCTCTAGGCGAAGAGGCGCTCAAATTTGGCTTGTGGCTCTCACTCACTTTTTGGTGGCTCACTTTCTCACTCTTCTCTCTTTGGTTGGTGGCTTGTTTGTCGGCTATCACTTGACTAGGAGACATGGGTCGTAGGACATATTCTTTGCCTTTCATCTTGAAGCTATAGTGGTTTGTACGCCCATTGTGGTAGACACCACGGTCGAATTGCCATGGCCAACCAAGGAGGAGGTGGCAAACGTTCATTGGGACCACATCACACTCCAAAGTGTCTTCATATGCACCGATTTTGAAGGATACTTGGACCGTATGCTCAACTCGTATAGTGCCGGAGTCACTTAGCCATTGAACCTTGTATGGTTGCGGATGCTTCTTCTTGACCAATTGTAGCTTGGAGCATAGTTCTTCGCTTGCCAAGTTGTGGCAACTACCTCCATCGATGATGACCTTGATGGATCTCTCATTGATGCCGGCCTTTGTGTGGAAGATGTGGCATCGTTGGTCTTCTTCTTGGTGATGGTGAAGTGTCAAGACCTTGGAGACAACAAGACCGGGACTTGTATCTTCATCACAAAAGACTTGATCATTTTCATCCTCGTTGATGCGCCGGTGCATGGACACTTGCTCAATAGCGTCCATTTCATCTTCACTCATTGAGTCGTAGGTGCCGTCGTCGTTGAGTATCATGGTCCGCTTGTTGGTGCATTCATATGAGTTGTGGCCTCGGCCGCCGCAAGTAAAACACTTGAAGGGGCTTGTCTTGACGGTCTCATCGTTTGGAGTAGATGATGAAGCACGCGGCTTGGAGTTGCTTGTAGTAGGAGAAGGACGACTTGAACTTGTAGAAGCTTTCTTGTAACTTGGCTTGTCGTCGTTGCTTGGAGAAGGCTTGGTTGATGTCGAATTTGGAGTAGTTGTTGAAGCTTGGTTGTTGGAGATGCCGTATGTCTTGGATGAGTACTTGGCGTACTTGAAGTCATCTTGTACTTGTCGTTCCGCCTTTGTAGCTTGATGTACGAGCTCAATGACGTTGGAGTAGGGTTGGAAGTCGGCGATCTTCTTGATGGGATGGTTGATTCCATTCAAGAATCGTGCCATTGTTTGCTCATCATCTTCCTTGACATTGGCTCGAATCATTGCAATCTCCATTTCTTTGTAGTATTCTTCAACACTCTTTGTTCCTTGCTTGAGGAGTTGTAGCTTCTTGAAGAGATCACGGTTGTAGTAGGTGGGCACAAAGCGTGCTCTCATGACATCCTTCATTTGAGCCCAAGTGGTGATTGGAGGTTCACCTCTTGCTTGTCGGCGCTCAAGGACTTGTTCTCACCATATGAGCACATAGTCTTGGAACTCAAGTGATGCCATAGCGATCTTCTTCTCTTCCTCATAGTTGTGCAAACGAAAGATTTTGTCGACCTTCAATGCCCATGAGAGGTACTCTTCGGGATCATTGGTTCCATTGAACTTGGGCATTGTGAACTTGAGCTTGCCATAGCGATGTTCTTCATTGTTTTGAGGTCGATGTTGATGATGACGTTCTTGACGTGGAGGGTAATCATCCTCATGTTGCCCTTGGAGAGGAGGAAGTCCATGATCAACTTGCTCTTGTTGACCTTAAGGTTGAGGATAAGCTTGAGGAGCTTGACGTTGCGCACGCGGATGGTAGTTCCTCTCTTGTATTTCTTCTCGAAGTGCTTCTTCTTGATTGCGCCTTTCGCGATTGCGGTTGGCGAGAGCTCGAGTTGATGCTTGAAGGGCGCGTTCCGCGTCAAGAGCTTGTGCTTCTTGTTGTTGTTGTTGAAGACGTTGAGCCTCGGCGTCTTGTTGCTCTTGGTGTAGGCGCGCTCGTTCTTGTTCTTGTTGGTGGCGAAGACGTTGTCGTTCTTGAGCTTGAGCAAACGCCATTTGGCTCGATTGAGGACGAGGAACTTCTTCATCAACTTGCTCTTGGAGATTCTTGTTGTGTAGCGGGTTGCGAGATGCATGACGGTCTTGACGTGCGGCTCGAAGAAGAATGTTCGATGACGGTGTACTTGTGTCGGAGAAGGAGTCGTCGGAGTGGCGACTTGAGTGGCTCCGTCTTGAGTGTGAAGAGGTAGAAGTACGCCGGTTCACCAACAAGGCGCGGATCTCGTCCATTCTTGCATCATTCTCTTTCTTGTGCGCGTCGAGTTTGTTGTCGAAGTAATCGCATGTACGTTTCTCGGAGAGTCGCAAGTCGGTGGAGAGGTTGTCGATGCGTTCGCTCATTGCTTGTTGCTCTTGATGGAGAGCTCGTTGCGCGCCAAAGAGGTGGCTCTTGGTGACGTATGATGACATGTCGTCGTCTTGCTCGATGAAGAGTGGATTTGTAGAAGAACTTGGCCTATCCATCATTTCAAGCAAATTGTGAGTCGTAGAAGGAGAAGAATGAATACCAATGTACCTTTGACCAAAGTTGAAGATGAATCAAGTTCACTCAAATGCGGACAATGAAATAGCACTATTGGTACCGATCCTTGTCGATTCTCACACCTACACAAGTAAAAGCTTTTGGTGGAGCTTGGTTAGGATGGTGGCACAAAATTGATTGCAATCGTTAGCTTGACTCAAAAATGTTGAAGAAGATTCGCAAATTCGCATATGCAACAAGTAGACCAAGCAAGTGGTGGTACACGGAAACACACACGCAAATAGATAAATGGGATTGTGCAAACCAAAAATGAGCCAAAATGTGGAATCCACGAAAATGCTCTTGTTGCACAATACTAGAGAGACGCTAGCACGATTGTGCAATAGGCGGATACGGAGCTTGTGCACAACCTACTAGGCAAAAATGAAACGATCTCTATCCCAAGTATGCTATATGTATGGTATATCGGTGGAAAGATCCAAGATGATCTTATGTGACAATCTTAATGTTGTATGATGCTATGCTTGTTGCTTATAAGCTCTTTGCTTATCTTTCCTCTTTGCTTAAAAGCTTGAGTGGCTCTTTCTCTTTTGAGCTCTTTTCTTATGCAAACTTGACGAACTAAGATAGCAATTGTGTATGCGAGGACAACTTTGTGACACACAAGTTGATTCCGAGATATGCACCTCAAAGGTATGTATGATATGGTGTATGCAACTAATGTGCACAAGTCACGTTGCCGGCAATACTCAATGGCTAGTCTCGGTGGGTAAGCAACGCAAAAGATGGTATATGATGGCTATCAATGCAATTGCAAGGTATGACAAAGATGTCGTCGATGTTACCGTCCGTAGCGAAGATGAGTAGCCGACCAAAGTGAGCGTTTGTTGTTGATGTCACACCGCACCTAAATAGACGAAACACAAGAGGACACGGAAATCTCACTCAAATTGTCGAACTCAAAATCGAATGGTAGTACGGAGGTTGAGTCTTGGGGTTTGGCAAGTGGAAATGGTGGTGGATAGGGTGGGGAGGATGTATGGATGTGTGGATGGTGGTGGAGGTGGATGGTGGACTGCAGAACTGCAGTTTTGGCAGAGGAAGCCGGATTATCCGGGCCAGGAGCCGGATGATCCGGGTATGTCCGGATGATCCGGGACTTGGTCCGGATGATCCGGGCAGGTCAACCACGCACGGGAACTGCTCGGGAAGAACTCGAAAACAGGGAGAAATTTGACGATTTTGGGGATTTTGGGTGGATTTCGAGGGGGAGAAGGTGGGGAAACACACGATCCACGAGTTACACACCGAATCCACGGATCAAAAACAACAAAACATCATCAAAACCAACAAATCACAAAAAAATTTGGGGGTATTTTTCTGGGGATTTTCGGGTTTTTAGGACGAAAACAACAAAATAAAGCTAGAAATCACGGGGTAGGGGCTCCAAAAACGTGATCAACGTGGCTCATGATACCATATGATGTAGGGTGGAACCCTAATTCGTCGATCTTTCACGTTTGGAGGGGATCCTACGGAGGAAAACACGAAGAACACGCGGAAGCACGAGAGGAAATCACGGGGAAGAACGAGAGAGACACTCAACCGACAAGAGATCAATCACACAAGGTCTAGATCATTGAAGCACGAGTGATACATGGTCCAAAATCGACAAAGGAAAGATACAAAGGTAGCCGTTCTTCTCCGAGAGGAGGTCTTGAATCCACGAGGGGATCTTCCCGTATAGGGTTCTTGAATCCGATGGATCTTCTCCTAGACGGAGGTCCTGATCTCCGTGGAGAAGTACCGGTGGATGAGCAAAGGCTCTCACACACAAATATGAGCTAATCCAATGCTAAGTCCCAAAGTGAGGAGAAGGAGTCCTATATATAGAGTCTGGGGCGAAGGGGTACATGGGCTCAGCCCAACACGCGCGCGCAGGCGCTGGCCGGATGATCCGGGCGACGGTCCGGATGATCCGGGCTGGTCCGGATGATCCGGGTGGGGGCCCGGATGGTCCGGGTGCTCTGCTGGTGACGGCGCAGGGCCGGACGTCCGGCTGGTGGTCCGGATGTCCGGGCGGGATCCGGATGATCCGGGCCGGGGTCCGGATGATCCGGCTTCAGCGTGGAGGTTCTGTTGCCTTCGGTCGATTTAGCCGGATCGTCCGGACCGGGGTCCGGATCATCCGGGCTCTGTCCGGATCGTCCGGGCCTCCGTCCGGATTGTCCGGCCTCTCTGGTCCTGGTTGCTTTCTCCTCTCCGTCTTCGCGTATGTCTTCCGCTTCCGATTCTCCTTGCTTCCTAGACTGTTCATGGTCGACTCCTTGGTGCCTGAGTATGCATAGAGTTTCCGTTTGAGGTAGTAACCATGTCTCATGTGAATCGAAGGAGAGTTGTGAGAGGAGTGATGTCACCTCGGTTTCAAGAGCTCTTGCACGTGCTCGAGTCATCGGTCCTTGTGGTATTGTAGGTGTTGATGTAGAGTCCATGGGGATGATGGAAGGATGCTCCGCATCATAATGTCTCTAAGAAATATAATCTCTCGAATTTCCTTCAAAAGGAAGTGCCAATGGGTTCAGAAACTTGTCTGAAAAACAACGACGAATGATGTTCTTTGACTTTCAGGGCCAAAAAGTCCTGCTTAAGGCTGAATTTGAGGTTACTCCGGCCCTCCTGGCGGAACGTGGAATATTTTTTGGATTCGCGTGCTCGCCGCGAGCAGTTTCAGTACTTATGGGTCCGACACGGACTCCGAATGACAAAATTATGACCGTTTTAGTGAACATCTATCCATTCTATGGCAGTCCTTGAAAGTACTTCATTTTCTCGTGCGCTTTTTGCCTGATTGCCCCAAAATTTCTTGTCCTCTATAGAGAAAATATCGCTTCCACATATATATTGACCGATGCCAGGAATGCCCTTTTATTCTTGGCTTTCACGTGCATGAGTTACAGCATGCCATCCGGCGAAAACAAGGAGAATAAGGCATGTAGCCGCTGGATTTTCTTTAATTTACGGCCAAATGAGATTACTCGGATCATAGACATCTACAGAAAGGTACGTTTGTCCCCACCAGGGGGCTAATGTCAATAAGCAACATAATCTCTCGAGTTTTCTTCAAAAGGAAGTGCCAATGTGTTCAGAAACTTGTCTGAAAAACAGCGACGAATGATGTTCTTTGACTTTCAGGGCCAAAAAGTCCTGCTTAAGGCTGAATTTGAGGTTACTCCGGCCTCTGGTGGGCGTGGAGCATTTTTGGATTCACATACGCTACATGAAAGCAGTTTGAATACTTATGGGTCCGACACGAACTCCGAATGACAAAATTATGACCGTTTTAGTGAACATCTGTCCATTCTATGGCAGTCCTTGAAA
The DNA here is from genome assembly GCA_021437245.1 of Aegilops speltoides. NCBI lineage: Eukaryota > Viridiplantae > Streptophyta > Magnoliopsida > Poales > Poaceae > Aegilops > Aegilops speltoides. The sequence continues at coordinate 203,637,714 of CM038141.1, forward strand.
GTACTTCATTTTCTCGTGCGCTTTTTGCCTGATTGCCCCAAAATTTCTTGTCCTCTATAGAGAAAATATCGCTTCCACATACATATTGACCGATGCCAGGAATGCCCTTTTATTCTTGGCTTTCACGTGCATGAGTTATAGCATGCCATCCGGCGAAAACAAGGAGAATAAGGCATGTAGCCGCTGGATTTTCTTTAATTTACGGCCAAATGAGATTGCCCGGATCATAGACATCTACAGAAAGGTACGTTTGTCCCCACCAGGGGGCTAATGTCAATAAGCAACATAATCTCTCAAGTTTTCTTCAAAAGGAAGTGCCAATGGGTTCAGAAACTTGTCTGAAAAACAGCGACGAATGATGTTCTTTGACTTTCAGGGCCAAAAAGTCCTGCTTAAGGCTGAATTTGAGGTTACTCCGGGCCTCCTGGTGGAAGCGTGGAGCATTTTTTGGATTCGCGCGCTCGCCGCGAGCAGTTTGAATACTTATGGGTCCGACACGGACTCCGAATGACAAAATTATGACCGTTTTAGTGAACATCTGTCCATTCTATTGGAGTCCTTGAAAGTACTTCATTTTCTCGTGCGCTTTTTGCCTGATTGCCCCAAAATTTCTTGTCCTCTATAAAGCAAATATCATTTCCACATATATATTGACCGATGCCAGGAATGCCCATTTATTCTTGGCTTTCACGCGCATGAGTTACAAACATGCCATCCGTGAAAACAAGGAGAATAAGGCATATAGCATTTGGATTTTCTTTAATTCTGGCCAAATGAGATTGCCCGGATCATAAAGCATCTACAGAAAGGTACGTTTGTCCCTACTAGGGGGCTAATGTCTATAAGCAACATAACCTCTCGAATTTCGTTCAAAAGGAAGTGCCAATGGGTTCAGAAACTTGTCTGAAAAACAGCGACGAATGATGTTCTTCGACTTTCAGGGCCAAAAAGACCTGCTTAAGGCTGAATTTGAGCGTACTCCGGGCCTCCTGGCGGAAGCGTGGAGTATTTTTTGTATTCATGTGCTCGCCGCGAGCAGCTTGAGTACTTATGGGTCCGACACGGACTCCGAATGACAAAATTATGACCATTTTAGTGAACATCTGTCCATTCTATGGCAGTCCTTGAAAGTACTTCATTTTCTCGTGCGCTTTTTGCCTGATTGCCCCAAAATTTCTTGTCCTCTATAGAGCAAATATCGTTTCCACATATATATTGACCGATGCCAGGAATGCCTTTTGTTCTGGGATTACATGCACATGAGTTACAGCATGCCATCCAGCGAAAACAAGGAGAATAAGGCATATAGCAGCTGAATTTTCTTTAATTTATGGCCAAATGAGATTGCCCGGATTATAGAGCATCTGCAGAAAGGTACGTTTGTCCCTACCAGGGGGGCTAATGTCTATAAGCAACATAATCTCTCGAATTTCCTTCAAAAGGAAGTGCCAATGGGTTCAGAAACTTGTCTGAAAAACAACGACGAATGATGTTCTTTGACTTTCAGGGCCAAAAAGTCCTGCTTAAGGCTGAATTTGAGGTTACTCCGGGCCTCCTGGTGGAAGCGTGGTGCATTTTTTGGATTCGCGCGCTCGCCGCGAGTAGTTTGAGTACTTATGGGTCCGACACGGACTCCGAATGACAAAATTATGATCATTTTAGTGAACATCTGTCCATTCTATGGCAGTCCTTGAAAGTACTTCATTTTCACGTGCGCTTTTTGCCTGATTGCCCCAAAATTTCTTGTCCTCTATCGAGCAAATATCGTTTCCACATATTTATTGACCAATACCAGGAATGCCCTTTTGTTCTTTGCTTTCACGCGCTCGAGTTACAGCATGCCATCCGGCGAAAACAAGGAGAATAAGGCATATAGCCACTGGATTTTCTTCAATTTACGGCCAAATGAGATTGCCTGGATCATATCGCAACTGCAGAAAGGTTTGTCCCTACCAGGGAGGCTAATGTCTAAAAGCAACATAATCTCTCGAATTTCCTTCAAAAGGAAGTGCCAATGGGTTCAGAAACTTGTCTGAAAAACAACGATGAATGATGTTCTTTGACTTTCAGGGCCAAAAAGTCCTGCTTAAGGCTAAATTTGAGGGTACTCCGGGCCTCCTGGCGGAAGCGTGGAGTATTTTTGGATTCAGCGCTTCATGAAGCAGTTTCGAGACTTATGGGTTCGACTTGGACTCCGAATGACAAAATTATGACCGTTTTAGTGAACATCTGTCCATTCTATGGCAGTCCTTGAAAGTACTTCATTTTCTCGTGTGTTTTTTGCCTGATTGCCCCAAAATTTCTTGTCCTCTATAGAGGAGATATCGTTTCCACATATATATTGACCAGTGCCAGGAATGCCCATTTGTTCTGGGATTACATGCGGATCAGTTACAGCATGCCATCCGGCGAAAACAAGGAGAATAAGGCATATATCAGCTGAATTTTCTTCAATTTACGGCCAAATGAGATTGCCCGGATTATATAGCATCTGCAAAAAGGTACATTTGTCCCTACCAGGGGGGCTAATGTCTATAAGCAACATAATCTCTCGAATTTCCTTCAAAAGGAAGTGCCAATGGGTTCAGAAACTTGTCTGAAAAACAGCGACAAATGATGTTCTTTGACTTTCAGGGCCAAAAAGTCCTGCTTAAGGCTGAATTTGAGGTTACTCCGGGCCTCCTGGTGGAAGCGTGGAGCATTTTTTGGATTCGCATGCTCGCCGCGAGCAGTTTGAGTACTAATGGGTCCGACATGGACTCCGAATGACAAAATTATGACCGTTTTAGTGAACATCTGTCCATTCTATGGCAGTCCTGAAAGTACTTCATTTTCTCGTGCACTTTTTGCCTGATTGCCACAAAATTTCTTGTCCTCTATAGAGCAAATATCGTTTCCACATATTTATTGACCGATGCCAGGAATGCCCTTTTGTTCTTGGCTTTCACGCGCATCAGTTACAGCATGCCATCCGGCGAAAACAAGGAGAATAAGGCATATAGCCACTGGATTTTCTTCAATTTACGGCCAAATGAGATTGCCTGGATCATAGAGCATCTCCAGAAAGGTTTGTCCCTACCAGGGGGCTAATTTCTATAAGCAACATAATATCTCGAATTTCCATCAAAAGGAAGTGCCAATGGGTTCAGAAACTTGTCTAAAAAACAACGACGAATGATGTTCTTTGACTTTCAGGGCCAAAAAGTCCAGCTTAAGGCTGAATTTGAGGGTACTCCGGGCCTCCTGGCGGAAGCGTGGAGTATTTTTTGGATTCGCGCGCTCGCCGTGAGCAGTTTCAGTACTTATGGGTCCGACACGGACTCCGAATGACAAAATTATGACCGTTTTAGTGAACATCTGTCCATTCTATGGCAGTCCTTGAAAGTACTTCATTTTCTCGTGCGCTTTTTGCCTGATTGCCCCAAAATTTCTTGTCCTCTATAGAGGAGATATCGTTTCCACATATATATTGACCGATGCCAGGAATGCCCTTTTGTTCTGGGATTACATGCGCATGAGTTAGAACATGCCATCCGGCAAAAACAAGGAGAATAAGGCATATAGCAGCTGAATTTTCTTCAATTTACGGCCAAATGAGATTGCCCGTATTATAGAGCATCTGCAGAAAGGTACGTTTGTCCCTACCAGGGGGGTAATGTCTATAAGCAACATAATCTCTCGAATTTCCTTCACAAGGAAGTGCCAATGGGTTCAGAAACTTGTCTGAAAAACAGCGACGAATGATGTTCTTTGACTTTCAGGGCCAAAAAGTCTTTCTTAAGGCTGAATTTGAGGTTACTCTAGGCCACCTGGTGGAAGCGTCGAGCATTTTTTGGATTCGCGCGCTCGCCGCGAGCAGTTTGAGTACTTATGGGTCCGACACGGACTCCGAATGACAAAATTATGACCGTTTTAGTGAACATCTGTCCATTCTATGGCAGTCCTTGAAAGTACTTAATTTTCTCATGCGCTTTTTGCCTGATTGCCCCAAAATTTCTTGTCCTCTATAGAGCAAATATCATTTCCACATATATATTGACCGATGCTAGGAATGCCCTTTTATTCTTGGCTTTCACGCGCATGAGTTACGGCATGCCATCCGGCGAAAACAAGGAGAATAAGCCATATAGCCGCTGGATTTTCTTTAATTTACGGCCAAATGAGATTGCCCGGATCATAGAGCATCTACAGAAAGGTACGTTTGTCCCTACCAGGGGGCTAATGTCTATAAGCAACATAACCTCTTGAATTTCCTTCAAAAGGAAGTGCCAATGGGTTCAGAAACTTGTCTGAAAAACAGCGACGAATGATGTTCTTTGACTTTCAGGGCCAAAAATACCTGCTTAAGGCTGAACTTGAGCGTACTCCGGGCCTCCTGGCGGGAGCGCGAAGTATTTTTTGTATTCACGCACTCGCCGCGAGCAGTTTGAGTACTTATGGGTCCGACGCGGACTCCGAATGACAAAATTATGACCATTTTAGTGAACATCTGTCCATTCTATGGCAGTCCTTCAAAGTACTTCATTTTCTCGTGCGCTTTTTGCCTGATTGCCCCAAAATTTCTTGTCCTCCATAGATCAAATATCGTTTCCACATATTTATTGACCGATGCCAGGAATGCCCTTTTGTTCTTGGCTTTCACGCGCATGAGTTATAGCATGCCATCCGGCGAAAACAAGGAGAATAAGGCATATAGCCACTGGATTTTCTTCAATTTACGGCCAAATGAGATTGCCTGGATCATAGAGCATCTGCAGAAAGGTTTGTCCCTACTAGAGGGGCTAATGTCTATAAGCAACATAATCTCTCGAATTTCCTTCAAAAGGAAGTGCCAATGGGTTCAGAAACTTGTCTGAAAAACAACGACGAATGATGTTCTTTGACTTTCAGGCCCAAAAAGTCCTGCTTAAGGCTGAATTTTAAGGTACTCCGGGCCTCCTAGTGGAAGCGTGGAGTAGTTTTTGTATTCGCGGCCTCGCCGCGAGCAGTTTCAGTATTTATGGGTCCGACACGGACTCCGAATGACAAAATTATGACCGTTTTAGTGAACATCTGTCCATTCTATGGCAGTCCTTGAAAGTACTTCATTTTCTCGTGCGCTTTTTGCCTGATTGCCCCAAATTTTCTTGTCCTCTATATAGCAAATGTCGTTTCCACATATATATTGACCGATGCCAGGAATGCCCTTTTATTCTTGGCTTTCACGCGCATGAGTTACAGCATGCCATCCGGCGAAAACAAGAAGAATAAGGCATATAGCCGCTGGATTTTCTTTAATTTACGGCCAAATGAGATTGCCCGGATCATAAAGCATCTACAGAAAGGTACGTTTGTCCCTACCAGGGGGCTAATGTCTATAAGCAACATAACCTCTCGAATTTCCTTCAAAAGGAAGTGCCAATGGGTTCTGAAACTTGTCTGAAAAACAGCGACGAATGATGTTCTTTGACTTTCAGGGCCAAAAAGACTGGCTTAAGGCTGAATTTGAGCGTACTCCAGGCCTCCTGGCGGAAACGTGGATTATTTTTTGTATTCACGCGCTCGCTGCGAGCAGTTTGAGTACTTATGGGTTCGACACGGACTCCGAATGACAAAATTATGACCATTTTAGTTAACATCTGTCCATTCTATTGCAGTCCTTGAAAGTACTTCATTTTCTCGTGCGCTTTTTGCCTGATTGCCCAAAAATTTCTTGTCCTCTATTGAGCAAATATCGTTTCCACATATTTATTGACCGATGCCAGGAATGCCCTTTTGTTCTTGGCTTTCACGCATGAGTTACAAAGATGCCATCCGCTAAAACAAGGAGAATAAGGCATATAGCCACGGATTTTCTTCAATTTACGGCCAAATGAGATTGCCTGGATCATAGAGCATCTGCAGAAAGGTTTGTCCCTACCAAGGGGGCTAATGTCTATAAGCAACATAATCTCTCGAATTTCCTTCAAAAGTAAGTGCCAATGGGTTGAAACTTGTCGAAAAACAACGATTTAATGATGTTCTTTGACTTTCAGGGCAAAAGTCCTGCTTAAGGCTGAATTTGAGGGTACTCCGGGCCTCTGGCGAAGCGTGGAGTATTTTTTGGATTCAGCGCTCATGAAAGCAGTTTGAGACTTATGGGTCCGACACGGACTCAATGACAAAATTATGACCGCTTTAGTGAACATCTGTCCATTCTATGGCGGTCCTTGAAAGTACTTCATTTTCTCGTGCGCTTTTTGCTGATTGCCCCAAAATTTGTTGTCCTCTATAGAGGAGATATCGTTTCCACATATATATTGACCAATGCCAGGAATGCCCTTTTATTCTTGGCTTTCACGCGCATGAGTTACAAACATGCCATCCGCGAAAACAAGGAGAATAAGGCATATAGTCATGGATTTTCTTTAATTTACGGCCAAATGAGATTGCCCGGATCATAGAGCATCTACAGAAAGGTACGTTTGTCCCTACCAGGGGGCTAATGTCTATAAGCAACATAACCTCTCGAATTTCCTTCAATAGGAAGTGTCAATGGGTTCAGAAACTTGTCTGAATAACAGCGACGAATGATGTTCTTTGACTTTCAGGGCCAAAAAGACCTGCTTAAGGCTGAATTTGAGCGTACTCCGGACCTCCTGGCGGAAGCGTGGAGTATTTTTTGTATTCATGCGCTCGCCGCGAGCAGTTTGAGTACTTATGGGCCGACACGGAATCCGAATGACAAAATTATGACCATTTTAGTGAACATCTGTCCATTCTATGGCAGTCCTTCAAAGTACTTCATTTTCTCGTGCGCTTTTTGCCTGATTGCCCCAAAATTTCTTGTCCTCTATAGAGCAAATATCGTTTCCACATATTTATTGACCAATGCCAGGAATGCCCTTTTGTTCTTGGCTTTCACGCGCATGAGTTACAGCATGCCATCCAGCGAAAACAAGGAGAATAAGGCATATAGCCACTGGATTTTCTTCAATTTACGGCCAAATGAGATTGCCTAGATCATAGAGCATCTGCAGAAAGGTTTGTCCCTACCAGGGGGGCTAATGTCTATAAGCAACATAATCTCTCGAATTTCCTTCAAAAGGAAGTGCCAATGGGTTCAGAAATTTGTCTGAAAAACAAGGACGAATGATGTTCTTTGACTTTCTGGGCCAAAAAGTCCTGCTTGAGGCTGAATTTGAGGGTACTCCGGGCCTCCTGGCGGAAGCGTGGAGTATTTTGTGGATTCGCGCGCTCGCTGCGAGCAGTTTCAGTACTTATGGGTCCGACACGGACTCCGAATGACAAAATTATGTCCGTTTTAGTGAACATCTTTCCATTCTATGGCAGTCCTTGAAAGTACTTCATTTTCTCGTTCGCTTTTTGCCTGATTGCCCCAAAATTTCTTGTCCTCTATAGAGGAGATATCGTTTCCACATATATATTGACTGATGCCAGGAATGCCCTTTTGTTCTTGGCTTACAGTAGCATGAGTTACAAAGATGCTATCCGCAAAAACAAGGAGAATAAGGCATATAGAGCTGAATTTTCTTAAATTTACGCCAAATGAGATTGCCTTGATCATAGAGCATTTGCGAGAAGGTACGCTTTGTCCCTACCAGGGGCTAATTTCTATAAGAAACATAATCTCTAGAATTTCCTTCAAAAGGAAGTGCCAATGGGTTCGAAACTTGTCTCAAAAACAATGATTTAATGATGTTCTTTGACTTTCGTACCAAAAGTCCTGCTTAAGGCTGCATTTGAGGTTACTCCGGGCCTCCTGGCGGAACGTGGAGTATTTGTTGGATTCGCGCGCTCGCCGCGAGTAGTTTCAGTACTTATGGGTCCGACACGGACTCCGAATGACAAAATTATGACCGTTTTAGTGAACATCTGTCCATTCTATGGCAGTCCTTGAAAGTACTTCATTTTCTCGTGCGCTTTTTGCCTGATTGCCCCAAAATTTCTTGTCCTCTATAGAGCAAATATCATTTCCAAATATATATTGACCAATGCCAGGAATGCCATTTTATTCTTGGCTTTCACGTGCATAAGTTACAGCATGCCATCCGGCGAAAACAAGGAGAATAAGTCATATAGCCGCTGGATTTTCTTTAATTTACTTCCAAATGAGATTGTCCGGATCATAGACATCTATAGAAAGGTACGTTTGTCCCTACCATGGGGCTAATGTCTTTAAGCAACATAATCTCTCGAATTTCCTTCAAAAGGAAGTGCCAATGGGTTCAGAAACTTGTCTGAAAAACAACGACAAATGATGTTCTTTGACTTTCAGGGCCAAAAAGATCTACTTAAGAATGAATTTGAGCATACTCTGGGTCTCCTGGCGGAAGCGTGGAGTATTATTTGGATTCACGCACTCGCCGCGAGCAGTTTGAGTACTTATGGGTCCGACACGGACTCCGAATAACAAATATATGACCGTTTTAGTGAACATCTGTCCATTCTATGGCAGTCCTTGAAAGTACTTCATTTTCTCGTGCGCTTTTTGCCTGATTGCCCCAAAATTTCTTGTCCTCTATAGAGGAGATATCGTTTCCACATATGTTTTTACCGATGCTAGGGATGCCCTTTTGTTCTTGGCTTTCACGCGCATGAGTTACAGCATGCCATCCGGCGAAAACAAGGAGAATAAGGCATATAGCCACTGGATTTTTTACAATTTACGGCCAAATGAGATTGCCGGATCATAGAGCATCTCAGAAGGTACGTTTGTCCCTACCAGGGGCTAATGTCTATAAGCAACATAATCTCTCGAATTTCCTTCAAAAGGAATTGCCAATGGGTTCGAAACTTGTTTGAAAAAGCAATGACGAATGATGTTCTTTGACTTTCGGGGCCAAAAGTCCTGCTTAAGGCTGATTTGAGGTTACTCCGGCCTCTGGCGGAAGCGTGGAGTATTTTTGATACGCTGGCGCCATGAAGCAGTTTGAGTACTTATGGGTCCGACACGGACTCTGAGTGACAAAATTATGACCGTTTTAGTGAACATCTGTCCATTCTATGGCAGTCCTTAAAAGTACTTCATTTTCTCGTGCGCTTTTTGCCTGATTGCCACAAAATTTCTTGTGCTCTATAGAGCAAATATCATTTCCACATATATATTGACCGATGCCAGGAATGCCCTTTTATTCTTGGCTTTCACGCGCATGAGTTATAGCATGCCATCCAGCGAAAACAAGGAGAATAAGGCATATAGCCGCCGGATTTTCTTTAATATACGGCCAAATGAGATTGCCCGGATCATAGACATCTACAGAAAGGTACGTTTGTCCCTACCAGGGGGCTAATGTCTATAAGCAACATAATCTCTTGAATTTCCTTCAAAAGAAAGTGCCAATTGGTTCATAAACTTGTCTGAAAAACAGCGACGAATGATGTTCTTTGACTTTCAAGGCCAAAAAGACCCACTTAAGTCTGAATTTGAGCGTACTCCGGGCCTCCTGGCGGAACTGTGGAGTATTTTTTGGATTCGCGCGCTCGCCGCGAGCAGTTTCAGTACTTATGGGTCCGACACGGACACCGAATGACAAAATTATGACCGTTTTAGTGAACATCTGTCCATTCTATGGCAGTCCTTGAAAGTACTTCATTTTCTCGTGCGCTTTTTGCCTGATTGCCCCAAACTTTCTTGTCCTCTATAGAGGTGACATCCTTTCCACATATATATTGACAAATGTCAGGAATGCCCTTTTGTTCTGGGCTTTCACGCACATGAGTTACAGCATGCCATCCGGCGAAAACAAGGAGAATAAGGCATATAGCAGCTGAATTTTCTTCAATTTACGGCCAAATGAGATTGCCTAGATCATAGAGCATCTGCAGAAAGGTACGTTTGTTCCTACCAGGGGGGCTAATGTCTATAAGCAACATAATCTCTCGAATTTCCTTCAAAAGGAAGAGCCAATGGGTTCGTAAACTTGTCCGAAAAAGCGATTTAATGATGTTCTTTGACTTTCGTACAAAAAGTCCTGCTTAATGCTGAATTTGAGGTTACTCCGGCCTCCCGGTGGAAGTGGGGTAGTTTTTGATTCACAGGCCTTGCGATGAGCTGTTTGAGTACTTATGGGTCCAACACGGACTCAATGACAAAATTATGACCGCTTTAGTGAACATCTATCCATTCTATGGCAGTCCTTGAAAGTACTTCATTTTCTCGTGCGCTTTTTGCCTTATTGCCCCAAAATTTCTTGTCCTCTATAAAGGAGATATCGTTTCCACATATATATTGACCGATGCGAGGAATGCCCTTTTGTTCTTGGCTTTCACGCACATGAGTTACAGCATGCCACCCGGCAAAAACAAAGAGAATAAGGCATATAGCCGCTGGATTTTCTTCAATTTACGGACCAAATGAGATCGCCTTGATCATAGAGCATCCGCAGAAGGTACGCTTTGTCCCTACCAGGGGGGCTAATGTCTAAAAGCAACATAATCTCTCGAATTTCCTTCAAAAGAAAGTGCTAATGGGTTCAGAAACTTGTCTAAAGAACAACGACGAATGATGTTCTTTGACTTTCAGGGCCAAAAAGTCCTACTTAAGGGTGAATTCGAGGGTACTCCGGGCCTCCAGGTGGAAGCGTGGAGTATTTTTTGGATTCGCGTGCTCGCCTCGAGCAGTTTCAGTACTTATGGGTCCGACACAGACTCGAAATGACAAAGTTATGACCGTTTTAGTGAACATCTGTCCATTCTATGGCAGTCCTTGAAAGTACATCATTTTGTCGTGCGCTTTTTGCTTGATTGCCCCAAAATTTCTTGTCCTCTATAGAGGAGATATCGTTTCCACATATATATTGGCCGATGCCAGGAATGCCCTTTTATTCTTGGCTTTCACGCGCATGAGTTCCAGCATGCCATCCGGCGAAAACAAGGAGAATAAGGCATATAGCATTGGATTTTCTTCAATTTACGCCAAATGAGATTGCCTTGATCATAGAGCATCTGCAGAAGGTACGCTTTGTCCCTACCAGGGGGCTAATGTCTATAAGCAACATAATCTCTCGAATTTCCTTCAAAAGGAAGTGCCAATGGGTTCGTAAACTTGTCTCGAAAAACAACGACGAATGATGTTCTTTGACTTTCAGGGCAAAAAGTCCTGCTTAAGGGTGAATTTGAGGGTACTCCGGGCCTCCTGGCGAGGCGTGGAGTATTTTTTGGATTCGCACGCTCGCCGCGAGCAGTTTGAGTACTTATGGGTCCGACACGGACTCCGAATGACAAAATTATGACCGTTTTAGTGAACATCTGTCCATTCTATGGCAGTCCTTGAAAGTACTTCATTTTCTCGTGCGCTTTTTGCCTGATAGCCCCAAAATTTCTTGTCCTCTATAGAGCAAATATCATTTCCAAATATATATTGACCGATGCCAGGAATGCCATTTTGTTCTTGGCTTTCACGCGCGTGAGTTACAGCATGCCATCCGGCGAAAACAAGGAGAATAAGGCATATAGCCGCTGGATTTTCTTTAATTTACGGCCAAATGAGATTGCCCGGATCATAGACATCTACAGAAAGGTACGTTTGTCCCTACCATGGGGCTAATGTCTATAAGCAACATAATCTCTCGAATTTCCTTCAAAAGGAAGTGCCAATGGGTTCAGAAACTTGTCTGAAAAACAGAGACAAATGATGTTCTTTGACTTTCAGGGCCAAAAAGATCTACTTAAGAATGAATTTGAGCGTACTCCGGGTCTCCTGGCGGAAGCGTGGAGTATTTTTTGGATTTGCGCGCTCGCCGCGAGCTGTTTGAGTACTTATGGGTCCAACACGGACTCCGAATGACAAAATTATGACCGTTTTAGTGAACATCTATCCATTCTATGGCAGTCCTTGAAAGTACTTCATTTTCTCGTGCGCTTTTTGCCTAATTGCCCCAAAATTTCTTGTCCTCTATAAAGGAGATATCGTTTCCACATATATATTGACCGATGCGAGGAATGCCCTTTTGTTCTTGGCTTTCACGCGCATGAGTTACAGCATGCCATCCGCAAAAACAAAGAGAATAAGGCATATAGTCACTGGATTTTCTTCAATTTACGCCAAATGAGATTGCCCGGATCATAGAGCATCTGCAGAAAGGTACATTTGTTCCTACCAGGGGGGCTACTGTCTATAAGCAACAGAATCTCGCGAATTTCCTTCAAAAGGAAGTGCCAATGGGTTCAGAAACTTGTCTAAAGAACAACGACGAATGATGTTCTTTGACTTTCAGGGCCAAAAAGTCCTACTTAAGGGTGAATTCGAGGGTACTCGGGCCTCGTGGAAGCGTGGAGTATTTTTTGATTCACGCTTCGCCTCGAAGCAGTTTGAGTACTTATGGGTCCGACACGGACTCGAAATGACAAAGTTATGACCGCTTTAGTGAACATCTGTCCATTCTATGGCGGTCCTTGAAAGTACATCATTTTGTCGTGCGCTTTTGCTGATTGCCCAAAAATTCTTGTCCTCTATAGAGGAGATATCGTTTCCACATATATATTGGCCGATGCCAGAATGCCCTTTTGTTCTTGGCTTTCACGCCGCATGAGTCACAAAGATGCCATCCGCGAAAACAAGGAGAATAAGGCATATAGCATTGGATTTTCTTCAATTTACAGCCAAATGAGATTGCCTTGATCATAGAGCATCTGCAGAAGGTACGTTTGTCCCTACCAGGGGCTAATGTCTATAAGCAACATAATCTCTCGAATTTCCTTCAAAAGGAAGTGCCAATGGGTTCGAAACTTGTCCGAAAAACAACGACGAATGATGTTCTTTGACTTTCGTGGCAAAAAGTCCTGCTTAAGGGTGAATTTGAGGGTACTCCGGCCTCTGGCAGAGGCGTGAGTATTTTTGATTCGCACGCCGCCGCGAAAGCAGTTTGAGTACTTATGGGTCCGACACGGACCAATGACAAAATTATGACCGCTTTAGTGAACATCTGTCCATTCTATGGCGCCCTTGAAAGTACTTCATTTTCTCGTGCGCTTTTTGCCTGATTGCCCCAAAATTTCTTGTCCTCTATAGAGCAAATATCATTTCCAAATATATATTGACCGATGCCAGGAATGCCATTTTGTTCTTGGCTTTCACACGCGTTAGTTACAGCATGCCATCCGGCGAAAACAAGGAGAATAAGGCATATAGCCGCTGGATTTTCTTTAATTTACGGCCAAATGAGATTGCCCGGATCATAGACATCTACAGAAAGGTACGTTTGTCCCTACCATGGGGCTAATGTCTATAAGCAACATAATCTCTCGAATTTCCTTCAAAAGGAAGTGCCAATGGGTTCAGAAACTTGTCTGAAAAACAGCGACAAATGATGTTCTTTGACTTTCAGGGCCAAAACGATCTACTTAAGAATGAATATGAGCGTACTCCGGGTCTCCTGGCGGAAGCGTGGAGTATTTTTTGGATTCACGCGCTCGCCGCGAGCAGTTTGAGTACTTATGGGTCCGACACGGACTCCAAATGACAAAATTATGACCGTTTTAGTGAACATCTGTCCATTCTATGGCAGTCCTTGAAAGTACTTCATTTTCTCGTGCGCTTTTTGCCTGATTGCCCCAAAATTTCTTGTCCTCTATAGAGGAGATATCGTTTCCACATATGTTTTTACCGATGCTAGGAATGCCCTTTTGTTCTTGGCTTTCACGCGCATGAGTTACAAACATGCCATCCGCTGAAACAAGGAGAATAAGAAATATAGCCACTGGATTTTTTCCAATTTACGGCCAAATGAGATTGCCCGGATCATAGAGCATCTGCAGAAAGGTACGTTTGTCCCTACCAGTGGGCTAATGTCTATAAGCAACATAATCTCTCGAATTTCCTTCAAAAGGAAGTGCCAATGGGTTCAGAAATTTGTCTGAAAAACAGCGATGAAAGATGTTCTTTGACTTTCAGGGCCAAAAAGTCCTGCTTAAGACTGTATTTCAGGTTACTCCGGGCCTCCTGGCGGAAGCGTGGAGTATTTTTTGGATTCGTGCACTCGCCGCGAGCAGTTTGAGTACTTACGGGTCCGACACGGACTCTGAATGACAAAATTATGACCGTTTTAGTGAACATCTGTCCATTCTATGGGAGTCCTTAAAAGTACTTCATTTTCTCGTGCGCTTTTTGCCTGATTGCCCCAAAATTTCTTGTGCTCTATAGAGCAAATATCGTTTCCACATATATATTGACCGATGCCAGGAATGCCCTTTTATTCTTGGCTTTCACGCGCATGAGTTACAGCATGCCATCCAGCGAAAACAAGGAGAATAAGGCATATAGCCACCGGATTTTCTTTAATTTACGGCCAAATGAGATTGCCTGGATCATAGACATCTACAGAAAGGTACGTTTGTCCCTGCCAGGGGGCTAATGTCTATAAGCAACATAATCTCTTGAATTTCCTTCAAAAGGAAGTGCCAATGGGTTCATAAACTTGTCTGAAAAACAGCGACGAATGATGTTCTTTGACTTTCAGGGCCAAAAAGACCCGCTTAAGGCTGAATTTGAGCGTACTCCGGGCCTCCTGGCGGAACTGTGGAGTATTTTTGATTCGCATACATGCGAAAGCAGTTTGAGACTTATGGGTCCGACACGGACACCGAATGACAAAATTATGACCGTTTTAGTGAACATCTGTCCATTCTATGGCAGTCCTTGAAAGTACTTCATTTTCTCGTGCGCTTTTTGCCTGATTGCCCCAAAATTTCTTGTCCTCTATAGAGGTGACATCGTTTCCACATATATATTGACAGATGCCAGGAATGCCCTTTTGTTCTGGGCTTTCACGCACATGAGTTACAGCATGCCATCCGGCGAAAACAAGGAGAATAAGGCATATAGCAGCTGAATTTTCTTCAATTTACGGCCAAATGAGATTGCCTAGATCATAGAGCATCTGCAGAAAGGTACGTTTGTTCCTACCAGGGGGGCTAATGTCTATAAGCAACATAATCTCTCGAATTTCCTTCAAAAGGAAGAGCCAATGGGTTCAGAAACTTGTCTGAAAACAGCGACGAATGATGTTCTTTGACTTTCAGGGCCAAAAAGTCCTGCTTAATGCCGAATTTGAGGTTACTCCGGGCCTCCTGGTGGAAGCGTGGGGTAGTTTTTGGATTCGCGCGCTTGCCGCGAGCTGTTTGAGTACTTATGGGTCCAACACGGACTCCGAATGACAAAATTATGACCGTTTTAGTGAACATCAATCCATTCTATGGCAGTCCTTGAAAGTACTTCATTTTCTCGTGCGCTTTTTGCCTAATTGCCCCAAAATTTCTTGTCCTCTATAAAGGAGATATCGTTTCCACATATATATTGACCGATGCGAGGAAGCCCTTTTGTTCTTGGCTTTCACGGGCATGAGTTACAGCATGCCATCCGGCAAAAACAAAGAGAATAAGGTATATAGCCGCTGGATTTTCTTCAATTTACGGCCAAATGAGATTGCCCGGATCATAGAGCATCTGCAGAAAGGTACGTTTGCCCCTACCAGGGGGGCTAATGTCTATAAGCAACAGAATCTCTCGAATTTCCTTCAAAAGGAAGTGCCAATGGGTTCAGAAACTTGTCTAAAGAACAACGACGAATGATGTTCTTTGACTTTCAGGGCCAAAAAGTCCTACTTAAGGGTGAATTCGAGGGTACTCCGGGCCTCCAGGTGGAAGCGTGGAGTATTTTTTAGATTTGCGCGCTCGCCTCGAGCAGTTTCAGTACTTATGGGTCCGACACAGACTCGAAATGACAAAGTTATGACCGTTTTAGTGAACATCTGTCCATTCTATGGCAGTCCTTGAAAGTACATCATTTTGTCGTGCGCTTTTTGCCTGATTGCCCCAAAATTTCTTGTCCTCTATAGAGGAGATATCGTTTCCACATATATATTGGCCGATGCCAGGAATGCCCTTTTGTTCTTGGCTTTCACGCGCATGAGTTACAGCATGCCATCCGGCGAAAACAAGGAGAATAAGGCATATAGTCGCTGGATTTTCTTCAATTTACAGCCAGATGAGATTTCCCGGATCATAGAGCATCTGCAGAAAGGTACGTTTGTCCCTACCAGGGGGCTAATGTCTATAAGCAACATAATCTCTCGAATTTCCTTCAAAAGGAAGTGCCAATGGGTTCAGAAACTTGTCTAAAAAACAACGACGAATGATGTTCTTTGACTTTCAGGGCAAAAAGTCCTGCTTAAGGGTGAATTTGAGGCTACTCCGGGCCTCCTGGCGGAGGCGTGGAGTATTTTTTGGATTCGCACGCTCGCCGCGAGCAGTTTGAGTACTTATGGGTCCGACACGGACTCCGAATGACAAAATTATGACCGTTTTAGTGAACATCTGTCCATTCTATGGCGCCCTTGAAAGTACTTCATTTTCTCGTCGCTTTTTGCTGATTGCCCCAAAATTTCTTGTCCTCTATAGAGCAAATATCGTTTCCACATATATATTAACCGATGCCAGGAATGCCCTTTTGTTCTTGGCTTTCACGCACGTGAGTTACAGCATACCATCCGGCGAAAACAAGGAGAATAAGGCATATAGCCGCTTGATTTTCTTCATTTTACGGCCAAATGAGATTGCCCGGATCATAGAGCATCTGCAGAAAGGTACGTTTGTCCCTACCAGGGGGGCTAATGTCTATAAGCAACATAATCTCTCGAATTTCCTTCAAAAGGAAGTGCCAATGGGTTCAGAAACTTGTCTGAAAAACAGCGACGAATGATGTTCTTTGACTTTCAGGGCCAAAAAGTCCCGCTTAAGGCTGAATTTCAGGTTACTCCGGGCCTCCTGGCGGTAGTGTGTAGTATTTTCTGGATTTGCGCGCTCGCCGCGAGCAGTTTCAGTACTTATGGGTCCGACACGGACTCCGAATGACAAAATTATGACCGTTTTAGTGAACATCTGTCCATTCTATGGCAATCCTTGAAAGTACTTCATTTTCTCATGCGCTTTTTGCCTGATTGCCCCAAAATTTCTTGTCCTCTATAGAGCAAATATCGTTTCCACATATATATTGACCGATGTAAGGAATGCCCTTTTATTCTTGGCTTTCACTCGCATGAGTTACAGCATGCCATCCAGCGAAAACTAGGAGAATAAGGCATATAGCAGCTGAATTTTCTTCAATTTACGGCCAAATGAGATTGCCCGGATCATAGAGCATCTGCAGAAAGGTACGTTTGTCCCTACCAGGGGGCTAATGTCTATAAGCAACATAATCTCTCGAATTTCCTTCAAGGAAGTGCCAATGGGTTCAGAAACTTGTCTGAAAAATAGCGACGAATGATGTTCTTTGACTTTCAGGGCCAAAAAGTCCTGCTTAAGGCTGAATTTCAGGTTACTCTAGGCCTCCTAGCGGAAGTGTGGAGTATTTTTGATTCACAGCCGCCATGAAAGCAGTTTGATACTTATGGGTCCGACACGGATTCCAATGACAAAATTATGACCGCTTTAGTGAACATCTATCCATTCTATGGCGCCCTTGAAAGTACTTCATTTTCTCGTGCGCTTTTTGCCTGATTGCCCCAAAATTTCTTGTCCTCTATAGAGGAGATTTCGTTTCCACATATATATTGATCGATGCCAGGAATGCCCTTTTGTTCTGGGCTTTCACGCGCATGAGTTACAGTATGCCATCCGGCGAAAACAAGGAGAATAAGGCATATAGCAGCTGAATTTTCTTCAATTTACGGCCAAATGAGATTTCCCGGATCATAGAGCTTCAGTAGAAAGGTACGTTTGTCCCTACCAGGGGGCTATTGTCTATAAGCAACATAATCTCTCGAATTTCCTTCAAAAGGAAGTGCCAATGGGTTCAGAAACTTGTCTGAAAAACAGTGATGAATGATGTTCTTTGACTTTCATGGCCAAAAAGTCCTGCTTAAGGCTGAATTTGAGGTTACTCCAGGCCTCCTGGCGGTAGCGTGGAGTAGTTTTTGGATTCGCGCACTCGCCGTGAGCTGTTTGAGTACTTATGGGTCCGACACGGACTCCGAATGACAAAATTTTGACCGTTTTAGTGAACATGTGTCCATTCTATGGCAGTCCTTGAAAGTACTTCATTTTCTCGTGCGCTTTTTGCCTGATTGCCCCAAAATTTCTTGTCCTCTATAGAGCAAATATCGTTTCCACATATATATAGTTACCGATGTCAGGAATGCCCTTTTATTTTTGGCTTTCACGCGCATGAGTTACAGCATGCCATCCGGCGAAAACAAGGAGAATATATAAGGCATATAGCCGCTGGATTTTCTTCAATTTACGGCCAAATTAGATTGCCCGGATCATAGAGCATCTGCAGAAAGGTACGTTTGTCCCAAAAAGGGGGAAAAACCCTTTTTTTTTTTTTCCCCCTAAAATTTTCCCAAAAAAAAATATTTCCCCCAAAAAAGGCCTTTTCCCCTTTTTTTTAAAAAAAAAAAAAAAAAAAAAAAATTTTGGAATTTTTTCTTCCCCCTTTCCCCCGGGGCCCCCAAATTTAATTTTTCCGGGGAACCTTTGAAAAAAAAAAAAAAATTTTTTTCCCAAAAAAAATTTTTTTTTTTTTCCCCCCAAAAAATTTTGTTGGGGGTTTTGGGTTTTTTTGGGGGCCCTTTTGGTTTTTTTTCCCCCTTGGAAAAAATTTTTTTTTTCCCCAAAATTTCCCAAAAAATTTTTTTTTTAAAAATTTTTTTTTTAAAAGCCCTTTTTTTTCTTTTTTCCCAAAGGGGGGGGGAAATTTTTTTCCCCCGGGGGAAAATGGCCCTTTTTTTTCCCCCTTTTTAAAAAAAATTTTTTAAAAAAAAAAAAATTTAAAAAAAAATTTTTTTTTTTTTCCCCCGGGGTTTGGGGTTTTCCCCCGGGGGTTTTTTTTCCCCAAGGGCCTAAACCCTTTTTAATTTGGGCCCCCAAAAGGAAAATTTCCCTTTTTAAAAAACCCTTTTTTCCTTTTTTCCAAAATTTTCGCTAAGGTTTTAAATTTTTTCCCCCAAAGGGGAAATTTTTTTCCCCCAAAATTTTTTTTTTCCCCAAAAGGGGAAAATTTAAAAAGGGAAAAAAAAGGGGGTTTTAAATTTACCAAATTTTTGCCCTTTTTGGAACCCCAAAACTTTCCCTTTAAAGGGGGTTTTTAAAAAATTTTTTTTCCCTTTTTTTTTTTAAAAAACCCAAAAAAAAAATTTTTTTTAAAAATTTTTTTAAAATTTTAAAAACCCCCACAAGGGGGGTTTTTTTCCCCCCCGGGGGGTTTTAAAAATTTTTTTTAAAAAATTTGCCCGGGGAAAAATTTTCCAAAACCCTGAAAAATTTTTTATTTTTTTTGCCTTTTTTTGGGTTTTTTTCCTTTATTTTTTTAAACCCCCGGGGTTTTAAATTTTAAAAGGCCCCTAAAAAAAAAAATTTTTTTTTTTTTCCCCAAAAATTTTTTTTCCCCCCCCCTTTTTTTTTGGGAATTTAAAGAAAACCCCCAAAATTTTTCCCCCCTTTGGGTTTTTTTCCCCAAAAAAAAAGGGGGGAAAAAAAAACCCCGGATTTTTTTAGGCCCAAAGGAAAGGGGTTTTTTCCCCAAAAAAAGGTTTAAAAGGGGGAAAAAGAAAATTTTAAAAATTTTTCTTCCTTTTAAAAACCATTTAATTTTTTTGGTTTTCCCAAACCCCCTTTTTTTTTTAAAGGGCCCCTTTTTAAAATTATTTTTTCCCCCCCGGGTTTTTGGTTTAGGGCCCCAAAAAAAAAAAAGGGGGTTTTTTTTTTTTCCCCAAATAATTTTTTTTTTGGCCCAAAATTTTTTTCCCCGGGGAAAAAAATAAATTTTTTTAAAAATTTTTTGGGTTTTGGAAAAAAAATTTGGAAAAAAAAAAATTTTAAAATTTTTTTTTTTTTGGGGGGTTTTTTTTCATCCCCCAAAATTTTTTGGGGTTTTAAAAACCCAAAAAAATTTTTTTTAAAAAACCCCAATTTTGGGTTTTTAAAAAATTTTTTTTTTTTTAAAAAATTTTCCCCTTTGGGAAAACCCCCCTTTTAAATTGGTTTTTTTTTTTTTTTTTTTAAAAAAAAAATTAAGGCCCTTTTGAAATTTCCCCTTTTTTGGCCCCTTGGAAAGTTTTTTTCCCCTTTCCTTTTAAAAGGGGCCCTTTTTGGGGAAAAATTTTCCCAAATTTTTTAAAGGGGGGGGTTTTTTTTTTCCCCAAAAAATTTAAAAACCTTTCCCGGGGAAAAATTTAAGGCCGGAATTTTTTTTCCCCCCGGGGGAAAGTTTTCGGAAAACCGGGCCCCCTTTTAATTTTTCCCAAAAATCCCAAAAATTTTTAAAAGGGTTTAAAATTTCAAATTTTCCCCCAAAGAATTTTTCTTTGGGTTTCCCGGGTTTTTTTCCTTAATTTGGGGGGCCCCCAAAAAATTTTTTTTTCCCCCCCCGGGGAAAAACCCAATCCCAAAAAAAAAAGGAAATTTTTTTTCCCCTTTAAAAAATTTTTCGGTTTTGGGCCCTAAAATTTTTCCCCCAAAAGGGGAAAATAAAAAAATTTTTTTCCCCGGGGCCCCCGAATTTTAAAAACCAAATTAAAAAAAAAAACCAAAAAAATTTAATTTTTCCCGGGAAAATTTTTTTTTTTGGGGCAAAATTTTGGGAAAATTTTTTTCCCAAAAAAGGCCGGGCTTTTTTAAAACCAAAGAAATTTTTTTGGGTTTTTTGGCCCCTTAAAATTTTTCCCTTTTAAAATTGGGTTTTAAATTTAACCCGGCCGGGAAATTTTGGGTTCCGGCCCCCGGAAAATTAAAGACCCTTTAAAAAAAAAAGGGTTTTTAATTTTTTTTTGGCCCCTTTTTTAAAACTTTTAAAACCTTTACCGGGCCCAAAAAAGGGCCCTTTTTTTTTTTAAAAAAGGGGGTTTTTAAAAAACAAAGGGAATTTTTTTGGGGGGGCCAAAAAGGGGTTTTAATTGGCTTGGGAAATTTTGTTCCCTCCGGGGCTTTTAATTTTTTTTCCCCCCAAAAAAATTTGCCCTTTTAAACTTTTAAAACAAAAATTTTTTTAAAAAAAGGGTTTTCCCGAATTTTAAAATTTTTTCCCCCAAAGGGGAGTTTTTTTCCCCCCCCTTTTTTTGAACCCTTTTTTCCCCCACCCGGGAAAATTAAAAAAGGAAAAACCAAAAAAGGGGAAAAATTTTTTTCCCCCCCAAAATTCCCTTTTTTTTTAAAAAAAACCCCTTTTTAACCCAAAAACCTTTTTCTTCCTTTTTAAAAAAAAAATTTCCCAAAAAAAAAAAATTTAAGGTTTTTTTTCTTTAAACCCTTAATTTTAAGGGGGGGGGTTGGGGGTTTTTTATTTGGAAAAAAATTTTTTTTTCCCCAAATTTAAAAATTTTCCAAAAAATTTTAAATTTTTTTTTAAAAAACCCTTTTGGGAAATTTTTCCCTTTTTTTTTTTGAAGGGAATTTTTTTTTCCCCCCCCGGGCCCCGGGTTTAAAGGAAATTTTTAAAAAGGGGAAAAAGGTTTTTGGGTTTTTTTAAAAAATTTTTTCCTTAAGGAAAAAAAATTTTTTTTTCCCCGGGGGAAAATGCCCTTTTGGGTTTTTTTTTTAAAAAAGGAACCCCGAAAACGGGAAAAAGGAAAATTGGTTTTTTCCTTTAAAAAAGGTTTTGAATTTGGGGGGCCCCCCCGCGGGGGGTTTTTTAATTTAAAAAAATTTTAATTTTTGGGGTTTGCCAAGGGAAAAAAGTTTAAAAAAATTTTTTTTTTTGGTACCAAATTTTCCCCGGGCTTAATTTTCCCCCCCCTTTTTTTTAAAAATTCCCCCAAAAATTTTTAAAAATTTGGTTTGTTTGGAAACCCAAAAAACCCTTTGGAAAAAAAATTTTAAGGCCCGGAAATTTTTTTTTTGGATCCTAAAATTTTTCCCCAAAGGGAATTTTCCCCCAAAAAAGGGCCAAAACCCTTTTAATTTTTTAAAAGGCCAAGGGTTTAAATTGGAAAAAAAAAAATTTTTAAAAATTTTAAAATTTTTTAAGGCCAAATTTGGAGGGTTCCCCCCCGGGGGGGGGTTTTTTTTTTGGGGGAATGGAAAAAATTTAATTTTTTCCCCCCCTTTTTTAAATTTTTAAAAAAATTGCCCAAATGGGCCCGGGTAAAATTTTGCCCCAAAATTTCCCAAATTTTTCCCGGGGGGGAAATTTTTTTTTTCCCCCGGGAAAATTTTTTTTGGGGACCGGAAATTAAAAAAACCCCCAAAAGGAAAAAATTTTTTTTTTTTTCCCCAAAAGGTTTTTTTAAAATTTTGGGTCCCTTGGGGGCTTTTTCCCAACCCGAATTTCCTTTTTTTCCAAAAAAAAAAAAAAGGGAAAAATTTTAAAAATTTTTTTTAAAATTTTTGGGGGGGAAAATTTTTTTTCCCCCCCAGGGGTTTTTTAAAATTTTTTTAAAAAATTTGCCCTTTTAAAACCCCCAAAACCGGGAAAAATTTTTTTTGAAAACCCCCTTTTAAAATTTTTTTTTTTAAAATTTTTCGAATTTGGGCCCCCCGGGGGGTAAAAAAAAAAAACCCAAAAGGAAATTTTTTTTCCCTTTTAAAAAAATTTTTTCGCCCCTTTTTCCCCCAAAAATTTTTTCCCAAAGGGGTTTTTAAAAAAAATTTCCTTTTTTGGGGTTTTTTAAATTTTAAAAAAAAAAAAAAAAAAAAATTTTTTTAATTTTAAAAGGGCCCCTTGGAAAGGGTTTTTTTTAAAAAGGGGCTTTTTTTAAAAAACCTTTTTAAAAAAAGGCCGGCAAACCTTTTAAAAACCCCAAAATTTTTTTTCCCCCAAAAAAAATTTTTTTGGGTTCCAAAAAATTTTTTCCCCCGGGGGGGGGTGGTTACCAAAAAAAAAAAAAATTTAAGGAAATTTTATTTTTTTTTAAAAATTTTTCCCCCTTTTTCCCCTTTAAATTTTTCCCCCGGGGGGGCCCCAAAAAAAAAGGGGAAGGGGTTTTTTGGGGAAAAAAAACAAAATTTCCCAAAAAAAAAAGGCCCTTTTTTTCTTTTTCCCCCCAAAAATTTTTTTTTTTTGGGGGTTTTTTTTTTATGCAAAAATTTTTTTTAAAAGGAAAATTTTTTTAAATTTTAAAACCTTTTTTTCCCAATTTTAAAAACCCCAAAAATTTCCTTTTTTTGGGGGGGGAATTTTTTTTTTTCCCCCATGAAAAAAAAACCCCAAAAAAAAAATTTAATTTTTAATTTAAAAAATTTTGGTTTTAAAAAAATTTTCCGGGGGGCCATTTAAAAAAAAGGGGAATTTCCTTTAAAAAAAAGGGTTTAAATTTCCCCCCAAAAAAATGGTTTTAAAATTTGGCCCCCGGGGGAAAAATTTTACCCGGTTTTTAATTTGGGAAATTTTTTCGGCCCCAAAAATTTAAAGGTTTTTCCCCCGGTAAAAATTTTAAGGTTAAAATTTTTCCTTTAAAGGGGAAAAGGGTTTTTTTTTAAAACCGATTTTAAATTTTTTCCTTTAAAAAAAACCCCCTTTTAATTTAAGGGTCCCCCCCTTTTTGGTTTTTTTGGGAAAAAAAAAAAAGGGGGGGAAATAACCAAAAAAAATTTTTTAATTTAACCCCTTTTTTTTTAAAAAGATTTTTTCCCCCTTTTCCCCGGGGTTTTTTTTTTTTTTTAAAAAAATTTTTAAATTGGTTTTTTTTTTTTCCCGGTTTAAAAAAGCCCCCAAAAAAAAAAAGGGGGCCCTTTTTTTTTATTCCAAAAGGTTTTAATTTTTTTTTCCCCCCCCAAAAAATTTGCCCAAAAAAATTTTCCCCAATTTTTCCCAAAAAAATTTTGGGGTTTTTCCAAAAAAAATTTTTTTTTTTAAAAAATTCCCTTTTAAAAATTTGGGTTCCCCCCGGGGGGGTTTTTGGTTTTTCCCCCCCAAAAAAAAAAAAAATGGTTTTTAAAAAAAATTTTTTTCCATTTTCCGGGGAAAAAATTTTTTCCTGGGGGTTTCATTTAAAATTTTTTCCCTTTTTAAAAAAATTTCCCAATTTTTAAAGGGCCGAAAAATTTTTTTTTTCCCAAATTTAAAAACCCCCCCAAAAAAAAAAACCCCCCCCCAAAAAAATTAAAACCCCATAAGGTTTTTTCCCCCCCCAAAAAAAAAAAATTTAATTTTTAAAAATTTGAAATTTTTTTTTTCCCCCCCCCAAAATTTTTTTTTCCCAAAAAACCCCTTCCAATTTTTTTCCCGGGTTTTTTTTTTTTCCCCCCTTTTTTTAAAAAAAAAACCCAAAAAAATTTCCCTTTTTTTTTTTGGCCCTTAAAACCTTTTTTGGGGGGCCCAAAAAATTTTTTTAAAAAACCCTTTTTCCCAAAAAACCCAATGGGGTTTCCCTTTTTTTTTTTTTTAAAACCCCCAAAAAAAGGGTTAAGGGAATTTTTTCCTTCCCCGGGGGTTTAATTTCCCCGGGCCCGCAGAATTTGGTTTTTCCCCCAAAAAAAAAAAAAAACCCCCTTCAAAAAAATTTTAAAAATTTTTTTCCCCTTTTTTTCCTTAAATTTTTCCCAAAAAGGGGAAACCCCTTTTTTATCGGCCCCGGGGGGTTTTTTTGGTTTTCCCCCCAAAAAGTTTTTCCCCCAAAGGGAAAAAAAAAATTTTTTAAAATTTGGCCAAAAGGGCCCCAAAAAAAGGGGGGGTTTTCCCTTTTTTTTTTAAAAAAATTTCGTTTTTAAAAGGAAAAAAACCTTTTTTTTTCCCAAAAGGGGTTTTTGCCTTTCCCAAAAAAAATTTAAGGTTAATTTGGGGTTTTTTTTCCCCAAAAGGGGTTTTTTTCCTTCCCTTTGGTACTTTGGGCCCCCAGGGCCAAAAAAAAACCCTTTAAATTTCCTTCCAAAAAGGGCCCCGGGAAAATTTTTCCCGGGCCCCCCAAAATTTTTCCCCAAAAAGGGAAACCCTTTTTATTTCCCCCAAAAATTTTTTTTGGTTTCCCCAAAAAAATTTAAAAAAAAAACCCAATCCCAAAATTTCCCTTTTTTAAACCCCAAAAATTTTGGGAAAAATTTTTTCCCCCGGGCCCTCCAGGCCTTTTTTAAAATTAAAAAATTTCCTTAAAAAAAGGGTTCAAATTTTTTTGGGTTTTTTTTTAAAATTTGCCCCCAAAAAACCGGGAAAAAATTTTGGGGAAAAGGGGAAATTTTTCCCCAAGGACCAAAGAATTTTTTCCCCCCAAAAATTTTCCCTTTAAAATTTTTTTTTTTTTTTTCTCCCCCCCTTTTTTTTGTTTTTAAAAATTGCTTAAAAAGGGTTTGGCCCCCCGGGGGGTTTTTTTGGGGGAAAAACCCCGGGGGGAAAATCCAATGAAAAATTTCCGCCAAATGAAATTCCCATTTAAGGCTCCCAAAGGTTTTTTTCCCGGGGGTTTTTTAAAAAATTTTTTTTTTAAAAAATTTTCCCAATTTTTAAATTTGGGTTTTTTTTTTCCCCTTTTTAAAAAACCCCCAAAAAGGGAAATAAGGCCTTTGGGGGGTTTTTTTTACCCCCCGCCCTTTTTTGGGGGTTTTTCCCAAAAATTAATGCCCAAAAAAATCTTAATTTTTTTAAAAAAATTTTTTTTTGTTTTTTTTTTTTTTTCAAAAAAAGGTTTTTTAAAATTTTGGGGGGGCCCGGGGTTTTTTGGGGCCCCCAAGAATTTTAAAAAGGGAAAAGGAAAGCCCTTTTTCCTTTTAAAATTTTTGGGGGCCCCAAACCCCCCCCCCAAAACCCTTTTTTTTCCCCCTTTTTTTTTTAAATTTTTTTTTATTTTTCCCCCCCCCCCAAAAAGGGGGTTTTTTTTTTTTTTTTACCCGGAAAAAAAAAAAAAAACCCCCCCCCAAGGAAATTTAACCGCAGAAGGTACGCTTTGTCCCTACCAGGGGGCTAATGTCTATAAGCAACATAATCTCTCGAATTTCCTTCAAAAGGAAGTGCCAATGGGTTCGTAAACTTGTCTAAAAAACAACGACGAATGATGTTCTTTGACTTTCAGTACAAAAAAGTCCTGCTTAAGGCTGAATTTGAGGGTACCCGCCTCCCGTGCTCAAGCGGGAGTATTTTTTGATTCACATGGCTCGCCATGAAAGCAGTTTGAGTACTTATGGGTCCGACACGGACTCAATGACAAAATTATGACCGCTTTAGTGAACATCCGTCCATTCTATGGCAATCCTTGAAAGTACTTCATTTTCTCGTGCGCTTTTTTGCCCGATTGCCCTAAAATTTCTTGTCCTCTATAGAGGAGATATCGCTTCCACATATATATTGACCGATGCCAGAATGCCCTTTGTTCTTGGCTTTCACGCCGCATGAGTTACAAAGATGCCATCCGCGTAAAACAAGGAGAATAAGGCATATAGTCACTGGATTTTCTTCAATTTACGCCAAATGAGATTGCCTTGATCATAGAGCATCCGCAGAAGGTACGCTTGTCCCTACCAGGGGGCTAATGTCTATAAGCAACATAATCTCTCGAATTTCCTTCAAAAGGAAGTGCCAATGGGTTCAAAACTTGTCTCAAAAACAACGATTTAATGATGTTCTTTGACTTTCGTGGCCAAAAAGTCCTGCTTAAGGCTGAATTTGAGGGTACTCGGCCTCCCGCAGAAGCGTGAGTATTTTTGATTCACGACGCCGCCATGAGCAGTTTGAGTACTTATGGGTCCGACACGGACCAATGACAAAATTATGACCGCTTTAGTGAACATCTCGTCCATTCTATGGCGCCCTTGAAAGTACTTCATTTTCTCATGCTTTTGCCCTCGATTGCCCTAAAATTTCTTGTCCTCTATAGAGGAGATATCGCTTCCACATATATATCGACCGATGCCAGAATGCCTTTTGTTCTTGGCTTTCACGCCGCATGAGTTACAAAGATGCCATCCGCCAAACAAGGAGAATAAGGCATATAGTCACTGGATTTTCTTCAATTTACGCCAAATGAGATCGCCTTGATCATAGAGCATCTGCAGAAGGTACGCTTGTCCCTACCAGGGGCTAATGTCTATAAGCAACATAATCTCGAATTTCCTTCAAAAGGAAGTGCCAATGGGTTCGTAAACTTGTCCGAAAAACAAATGACAAATGATGTTCTTTGACTTTCGTACCAAAAAGTCCTGCTTAAGGCTGAATTTGAGGGTATTCCGCCTCTTCCGCTCAAGCGTGAGTATTTTTTGATTCACGCACCGCCATGAGCAGTTTGAGTACTTATGGGTCCGACACGGACCAATGACAAAATTATGACCGCTTTAGTGAACATCCGTCCATTCTATGGCGCCCTTGAAAGTACTTCATTTTCTCGCGCTTTTTGCCCGATTGCCTAAAATTTCTTGTCCTCTATAGAGGAGATATCGCTTCCACATATATATTTACCGATGCCAGAATGCCCTTTGTTCTTGGCTTTCACGCCATGAGTTAGTTAGATGCCATCCGCTAAAACAAGGAGAATAAGGCATATAGCCACTGGATTTTTTCAATTTACGGCCAAATGAGATCGCCTTGATCATAGAGCATCCGCAGAAGGTACGCTTGTCCCTACCAGGGGCTAATGTCTATAAGCAACATAATCTCTCAATTTCCTTCAAAAGGAAGTGCCAATGGGTTCGTAAACTTGTCTCGAAAAACAAATGATTTAATGATGTTCTTTGACTTTCAGGCAAAAAGTCCCGCTTAAGGCTGAATTTGAGGGTACTCCGGCCTCCCGGCGCAAGCGGGAGTATTTTTTGATTCACACTCCGCCATGAAAGCAGTTTGAGTACTTATGGGTCCGACACGGACTCAATGACAAAATTATGACCGCTTTAGTGAACATCTGTCCATTCTATGGCGTCCTTGAAAGTACTTCATTTTCTCGCATGCTTTTGCCGATTGCCCTAAAATTTCTTGTCCTCTATAGAGGAGATATCGCTTCCACATATATATCGACCGATGCCAGAATGCCCTTTTGTTCTTGGCTTTCACGCCGCATGAGTTACAAAGATGCCATCCGCAAAAACAAGGAGAATAAGGCATATAGTCACCGGATTTTCTTCAATTTACGGCCAAATGAGATTGCCCGATCATAGAGCATCCGCAGAAGGTACGCTTGTCCCTACCAGGGGCTAATGTCTATAAGCAACATAATCTCTTGAATTTCCTTCAAAAGGAAGTGCCAATGGGTTCATAAACTTGTCCTAAAAACAATGATTTAATGATGTTCTTTGACTTTCGTACAAAAAGTCCCGCTTAAGGCTGAATTTGAGGGTACTCCGGCCTCCCCGCGGAAGCGGGAGTATTTTTGATTCACAGGCCACCATGAAAGCAGTTTGAGTACTTATGGGTCCGACACGACCAATGACAAAATTATGACCGCTTTAGTGAACATCTGTCCATTCTATGGCGTCCTTGAAAGTACTTCATTTTCTCGCGCTTTTTGCCCGATTGCTCTAAAATTTCTTGTCCTCTATAGAGGAGATATCGCTTCCACATATATATCGACCGATGCCAGAATGCCCTTTTGTTCTTGGCTTTCACGCCACATGAGTTACAAAGATGCCATCCGCAAAACAAGGAGAATAAGGCATATAGCACTGGATTTTCTTCAATTTACGGCCAAATGAGATCGCCTTGATCATAGAGCATCCGCAGAAGGTACGCTTGTCCCTACCAGGGGGCTAATGTCTATAAGCAACATAATCTCGAATTTCCTTCAAAAGGAAGTGCCAATGGGTTCGTAAACTTGTCCGAAAAACAATGATTTAATGATGTTCTTTGACTTTCGTGGCCAAAAGTCCCGCTTAAGGCTGAATTTGAGGGTACTCCGGCCTCCCGGCGAAGCGGGAGTATTTTTGATTCACATATTGCCATGAGCAGTTTGAGTACTTATGGGTCCAACACGGACCAATGACAAAATTATGACCGCTTTAGTGAACATCAATCCATTCTATGGCGCCCTTGAAAGTACTTCATTTTCTCGCGCTTTTTGCCTAATTGCCCTAAAATTTCTTGTCCTCTATAGAGGAGATATCGCTTCCACATATATATCGACCGATGCCAGAATGCCCTTTTGTTCTTGGCTTTCACGCATGAGTTACAAAGATGCCATCCGCAAAAACAAGGAGAATAAGGCATATAGTCACTGGATTTTCTTCAATTTACGCCAAATGAGATCGCCTTGATCATAGAGCATCCGCAGAAGGTACGCTTGTCCCTACCAGGGGCTAATGTCTATAAGCAACATAATCTCTCGAATTTCCTTCAAAAGGAAGTGCCAATGGGTTCAAAACTTGTCTAAAAAACAACGATTTAATGATGTTCTTTGACTTTCGTACAAAAAGTCCTGCTTAAGGCTGAATTTGAGGGTACTCCGGCCTCCCGCGGAAGCGGGAGTATTTTTTGATTCATACGCCATGGCCGAGCAGTTTGAGTACTTATGGGTCCGACACGGACTCAATGACAAAATTATGACCGCTTTAGTGAACATCTGTCCATTCTATGGCAATCCTTGAAAGTACTTCATTTTCTCGCGCGCTTTTGCCCGATTGCCCTAAAA
Source organism: Aegilops speltoides (assembly GCA_021437245.1). Classification (NCBI taxonomy): domain Eukaryota; kingdom Viridiplantae; phylum Streptophyta; class Magnoliopsida; order Poales; family Poaceae; genus Aegilops; species Aegilops speltoides. The sequence continues at coordinate 203,667,164 of CM038141.1, forward strand.
TTTCTTGTCCTCTATAGAGGAGATATCGCTTCACATATATATTGACCGATGCCAGAATGCCCTTTTGTTCTTGGCTTTCACGCCGCATGAGTTACAAAGATGCCATCCGCCAAAAACAAGGAGAATAAGGCATATAGTCACCGGATTTTCTTCAATTTACGGCCAAATGAGATTTCCGGATCATAGAGCATCCGCAGAAGGTACGCTTGTCCCTACCAGGGGGCTAATGTCTATAAGCAACATAATCTCTCAATTTCCTTCAAAAGGAAGTGCCAATGGGTTCGTAAACTTGTCTAAAAAAACAACGATTTAATGATGTTCTTTGACTTTCGTGGCAAAAAAGTCCTGCTTAAGGCTGAATTTGAGGGTATCTGCCTCCCTGCGAAGCGTGAGTATTTTTGATTCGCACGCCGCCATGAGCAGTTTGAGTACTTATGGGTCCGACACGGACCAATGACAAAATTATGACCGCTTTAGTGAACATCTGTCCATTCTATGGCGCCCTTGAAAGTACTTCATTTTCTCGCGCTTTTTGCCGATTGCCTAAAATTTCTTGTCCTCTATAGAGGAGATATCGCTTCCACATATATATTAACCGATGCCAGAATGCCCTTTTGTTCTTGGCTTTCACGCACGCATGAGTTACAAAGATGCCATCCGCGAAAACAAGGAGAATAAGGCATATAGTCACTGGATTTTCTTCAATTTACGGCCAAATGAGATCGCCTTGATCATAGAGCATCCGCAGAAAGGTACGCTTGTCCCTACCAGGGGGCTAATGTCTATAAGCAACATAATCTCTCGAATTTCCTTCAAAAGGAAGTGCCAATGGGTTCGTAAACTTGTCTCAAAAACAATGATTTAATGATGTTCTTTGACTTTCAGTACAAAAAGTCCCGCTTAAGGCTGAATTTGAGGGTACTCCGGCCTCCTGGCGGTAAGCGTGAGTATTTTTGATTCATATACCATGAAAGCAGTTTGAGTACTTATGGGTCCGACACGGACCAATGACAAAATTATGACCGCTTTAGTGAACATCTGTCCATTCTATGGCAATCCTTGAAAGTACTTCATTTTCTCGCGCGCTTTTTGCCTCGATTGCCCTAAAATTTCTTGTCCTCTATAGAGGAGATATCGCTTCCACATATATATCGACCGATGCCAGAATGCCCTTTGTTCTTGGCTTTCACGCGCATGAGTTACAAAGATGCCATCCGCGAAAACAAGGAGAATAAGGCATATAGCAGCTGGATTTTCTTCAATTTACGGCCAAATGAGATCGCCTTGATCATAGAGCATCCGCAGAAGGTACGCTTGTCCCTACCAGGGGGCTAATGTCTATAAGCAACATAATCTCGAATTTCCTTCAAAAGGAAGTGCCAATGGGTTCGTAAACTTGTCTCAAAAAACAAATGATTTAATGATGTTCTTTGACTTTCGTACCAAAAAGTCCTGCTTAAGGCTGAATTTGAGGGTACTCTAGGCCTCCTAGCGAAGCGTGGAGTATTTTTGATTCACATACGCCATGAAAGCAGTTTGAGTACTTATGGGTCCGACACGACCAATGACAAAATTATGACCGCTTTAGTGAACATCTATCCATTCTATGGCGCCCTTGAAAGTACTTCATTTTCTCGCATGCTTTTTGCCGATTGCCCTAAAATTTCTTGTCCTCTATAGAGGAGATATCGCTTCACATATATATTGACCGATGCCAGAATGCCCTTTTGTTCTTGGCTTTCACGCCGCATGAGTTACAAAGATGCCATCCGCCAAAAACAAGGAGAATAAGGCATATAGTCACTGGATTTTCTTCAATTTACGGCCAAATGAGATTTCCTTGATCATAGAGCATCCGCAGAAGGTACGCTTGTCCCTACCAGGGGGCTAATGTCTATAAGCAACATAATCTCTCAATTTCCTTCAAAAGGAAGTGCCAATGGGTTCGTAAACTTGTCCGAAAAACAAATGATTTAATGATGTTCTTTGACTTTCATGGCCAAAAGTCCTGCTTAAGGCTGAATTTGAGGGTACTCGCCTCCCGCGGTAGCGTGAGTATTTTTGATTCACACTCGCCATGAAAGCAGTTTGAGTACTTATGGGTCCGACACGGACCAATGACAAAATTATGACCGCTTTAGTGAACATCTGTCCATTCTATGGCAATCCTTGAAAGTACTTCATTTTCTCGCATGCGCTTTTGCCCGATTGCCCCAAAATTTCTTGTCCTCTATAGAGGAGATATCGCTTCCACATATATATTGACCGATGCCGAATGCCCTTTGTTCTTGGCTTTCACGCCGCATGAGTTACAAAGATGCCATCCGCCAAAAACAAGGAGAATAAGGCATATAGTCACTGGATTTTCTTCAATTTACGGCCAAATGAGATCGCCTTGATCATAGAGCATCCGCAGAAGGTACGCTTGTCCCTACCAGGGGGCTAATGTCTATAAGCAACATAATCTCTCAATTTCCTTCAAAAGGAAGTGCCAATGGGTTCGTAAACTTGTCCGAAAAAACAATGATTTAATGATGTTCTTTGACTTTCGTACCAAAAAGTCCTGCTTAAGGCTGAATTTGAGGGTACTCCGGCCTCCCGGCAAAGCGTGAGTATTTTTGATTCACATTCGCCATGAAAGCAGTTTGAGTACTTATGGGTCCGACACGGACCAATGACAAAATTATGACCGCTTTAGTGAACATCCGTCCATTCTATGGCGCCCTTGAAAGTACTTCATTTTCTCGCATGCTTTTTGCCTCGATTGCCCTAAAATTTCTTGTCCTCTATAGAGGAGATATCGCTTCCACATATATATCGACCGATGCCAGAATGCCCTTTTGTTCTTGGCTTTCACGCCGCATGAGTTACAAAGATGCCATCCGCGCAAAACAAGGAGAATAAGGCATATAGTCACTGGATTTTCTTCAATTTACGGCCAAATGAGATCGCCTTGATCATAGAGCATCCGCAGAAGGTACGCTTGTCCCTACCAGGGGGCTAATGTCTATAAGCAACATAATCTCTAGAATTTCCTTCAAAAGGAAGTGCCAATGGGTTCAAACTTGTCCGAAAAAAAATGATTTAATGATGTTCTTTGACTTTCGTACAAAAAGTCCCGCTTAAGGCTGAATTTGAGGGTACTCCGGCCTCCCGTGGTAGCGTGAGTATTTTTGATTCGCAAGGCCGCCATGAAAGCAGTTTGAGTACTTATGGGTCCGACACGGACCAATGACAAAATTATGACCGCTTTAGTGAACATCTGTCCATTCTATGGCGCCCTTGAAAGTACTTCATTTTCTCGCGCTTTTTGCCCGATTGCCCTAAAATTTCTTGTCCTCTATAGAGGAGATATCGCTTCACATATATATCGACCGATGCCAGAATGCCCTTTTGTTCTTGGCTTTCACGCCGCATGAGTTACAAAGATGCCATCCGCAAAAACAAGGAGAATAAGGCATATAGTCACTGGATTTTCTTTCAATTTACGGCCAAATGAGATTGCCTTGATCATAGAGCATCTACAGAAGGTACGCTTGTCCCTACCAGGGGGCTAATGTCTATAAGCAACATAATCTCTCGAATTTCCTTCAAAAGGAAGTGCCAATGGGTTCGTAAACTTGTCTAAAAACAACGATTTAATGATGTTCTTTGACTTTCAAGGCCAAAAAGTCCCGCTTAAGGCTGAATTTGAGGGTATTCCGGCCTCCCCGCGAAGCGGGAGTATTTTTGATTCACGCCGCCATGAAAGCAGTTTGAGTACTTATGGGTCCGACATGGACACCAATGACAAAATTATGACCGCTTTAGTGAACATTTGTCCATTCTATGGCGCCCTTGAAAGTACTTCATTTTCTCGCATGCTTTTACCGATTGCCCTAAAATTTCTTGTCCTCTATAGAGGAGATATCGCTTCCACATATATATTGACCGATGCCAGAATGCCCTTTGTTCTTGGCTTTCACGCCGCATGAGTTACAAAGATGCCATCCGCGAAAAACAAGGAGAATAAGGCATATAGCAGCTGGATTTTCTTCAATTTACGGCCAAATGAGATTTCCCGGATCATAGAGCATCCGCAGAAAGGTACGTTTGTCCCTACCAGGGGGCTAATGTCTATAAGCAACATAATCTCTCGAATTTCCTTCAAAAGGAAGTGCCAATGGGTTCGTAAACTTGTCCGAAAAACAAATGATGAATGATGTTCTTTGACTTTCGTACCAAAAAGTCCCGCTTAAGGCTGAATTTGAGGGTACTCCGCCTCCCGGCGCAAGCGTGAGTATTTTTGATTCATACCGCCATGAAAGCAGTTTGAGTACTTATGGGTCCGACACGGACCAATGACAAAATTATGACCGCTTTAGTGAACATGTGTCCATTCTATGGCAATCCTTGAAAGTACTTCATTTTCTCGCGCTTTTGCCGATTGCCCCAAAATTTCTTGTCCTCTATAGAGGAGATATCGCTTCCACATATATATCGACCGATGCCAGAATGCCCTTTTGTTCTTGGCTTTCACGCCGCATGAGTTACAAAGATGCCATCCGCGAAAAACAAGGAGAATAAGGCATATAGTCACTGGATTTTCTTCAATTTACGGCCAAATGAGATTGCCTTGATCATAGAGCATCTACAGAAGGTACGCTTGTCCCTACCAGGGGCTAATGTCTATAAGCAACATAATCTCTCGAATTTCCTTCAAAAGGAAGTGCCAATGGGTTCGTAAACTTGTCTAAAAACAACGATTTAATGATGTTCTTTGACTTTCAAGGCCAAAAAGTCCCGCTTAAGGCTGAATTTGAGGGTACCTGTCCTCCCGGCGAAGTGTGGAGTATTTTTGATTCGCACGCCGCCACGAGCAGCAGTTTGAGTACTTATGGGTCCGACACGGACCAATGACAAAATTATGACCGCTTTAGTGAACATTTGTCCATTCTATGGCGTCCTTGAAAGTACTTCATTTTCTCGTATGCTTTTGCCGATTGCCCTAAAATTTCTTGTCCTCTATAGAGGAGATATCGCTTCCACATATATATCGACCGATGCCAGAATGCCCTTTGTTCTTGGCTTTCACGCCGCATGAGTTACAAAGATGCCATCCGCGAAAACAAGGAGAATAAGGCATATAGCAGCTGAATTTTTTCAATTTACGCCAAATGAGATTTCCTGATCATAGAGCATCCGCAGAAAGGTACGCTTGTCCCTACCAGGGGGATAATGTCTATAAGCAACATAATCTCTCAATTTCCTTCAAAAGGAAGTGCCAATGGGTTCGTAAACTTGTCCGAAAAACAGCGATGAATGATGTTCTTTGACTTTCATGGCCAAAAAGTCCCGCTTAAGGCTGAATTTGAGGGTACTCCGGCCTCCGGCGGAAGCGGGAGTATTTTTGATTCACAGACTCGCCGTGAGCAGTTTGAGTACTTATGGGTCCGACACGGACCAATGACAAAATTATGACCGCTTTAGTGAACATCTGTCCATTCTATGGCGCCCTTGAAAGTACTTCATTTTCTCGCGCTTTTTTTGCCTCGATTGCCCTAAAATTTCTTGTCCTCTATAGAGGAGATATCGCTTCCACATATATATCGACCGATGCCAAGAATGCCCTTTTGTTCTTGGCTTTCACGCCGCATGAGTTACAGCATGCCATCCGCGAAAACAAGGAGAATAAGGCATATAGTCACTGGATTTTCTTCAATTTACGCCAAATGAGATCGCCTGATCATAGAGCATCCGCAGAAGGTACGCTTGTCCCTACCAGGGGGCTAATGTCTATAAGCAACATAATCTCTCGAATTTCCTTCAAAAGGAAGTGCCAATGGGTTCGTAAACTTGTCCAAAAAACAGCGACGAATGATGTTCTTTGACTTTCGTACAAAAAGTCCCGCTTAAGGCTGAATTTGAGGGTACTCCGGCCTCCCGGCGCAAGCGTGAGTATTTTTGATTCACAGCCATGAAAGCAGTTTGAGTACTTATGGGTCCGACACGGACCAATGACAAAATTATGACCGCTTTAGTGAACATCCGTCCATTCTATGGCGCCCTTGAAAGTACTTCATTTTCTCGCGCGCTTTTGCCGATTGCCCTAAAATTTCTTGTCCTCTATAGAGGAGATATCGCTTCCACATATATATCGACCGATGCCAGAATGCCCTTTTGTTCTTGGCTTTCACGCGCATGAGTTACAAAGATGCCATCCGCAAAAACAAGGAGAATAAGGCATATAGTCACTGGATTTTCTTCAATTTACGGCCAAATGAGATCGCCTTGATCATAGAGCATCCGCAGAAGGTACGCTTGTCCCTACCAGGGGGCTAATGTCTATAAGCAACATAATCTCTCGATTTCCTTCAAAAGGAAGTGCCAATGGGTTCGTAAACTTGTCCTCAAAACAAATGATTTAATGATGTTCTTTGACTTTCAGGCCAAAAAGTCCTGCTTAAGGCTGAATTTGAGGGTACTGGCCTCCTCCGCGGGAGCGTGTAGTATTTTTGATTCGCACCGCCATGAAAGCAGTTTGAGTACTTATGGGTCCGACACGGACCAATGACAAAATTATGACCGCTTTAGTGAACATCTGTCCATTCTATGGCGCCCTTGAAAGTACTTCATTTTCTCGCATGCTTTTTGCCGATTGCCCCAAAATTTCTTGTCCTCTATAGAGGAGATATCGCTTCCACATATATATCGACCGATGCCAGAATGCCCTTTTGTTCTTGGCTTTCACGCCGCATGAGTTACAAAGATGCCATCCGCAAAAACAAGGAGAATAAGGCATATAGTCACTGGATTTTTTCAATTTACGCCAAATGAGATCGCCTTGATCATAGAGCATCCGCAGAAGGTACGCTTGTCCCTACCAGGGGGCTAATGTCTATAAGCAACATAATCTCTCGAATTTCCTTCAAAAGGAAGTGCCAATGGGTTCGTAAACTTGTCTCAAAAAACAGCGATTTAATGATGTTCTTTGACTTTCAGTACAAAAAGTCCCGCTTAAGGCTGAATTTGAGGGTACTCCGGCCTCCTAGCGGTAGTGTGAGTATTTTTTGATTTATATAGGCCGCCATGAAAGCAGTTTGAGTACTTATGGGTCCGACACGGACTCAATGACAAAATTATGACCGCTTTAGTGAACATCCGTCCATTCTATGGCGCCTTGAAAGTACTTCATTTTCTCGCGCTTTTTGCCGATTGCCCTAAAATTTCTTTGTCCTCTATAGAGGAGATATCGCTTCCACATATATATCGACCGATGCCAGAATGCCCTTTTGTTCTTGGCTTTCACGCCGCATGAGTTACAAAGATGCCATCCGCAAAAACAAGGAGAATAAGGCATATAGTCGCTGGATTTTCTTCAATTTACGGCCAAATGAGATCGCCTTGATCATAGAGCATCTACGAAAGGTACGCTTGTCCCTACCAGGGGGCTAATGTCTATAAGCAACATAATCTCTCGAATTTCCTTCAAAAGGAAGTGCCAATGGGTTCGTAAACTTGTCTAAAAACAACGATTTAATGATGTTCTTTGACTTTCAAGGCCAAAAGTCCTGCTTAAGGCTGAATTTGAGGGTACCTCCGGCCTCCCGGCGCGGAAGTGTGGAGTATTTTTGATTCACAGGCACCATGAAAGCAGTTTGAGTACTTATGGGTCCGACACGCACCAATGACAAAATTATGACCGCTTTAGTGAACATTTGTCCATTCTATGGCGCCCTTGAAAGTACTTCATTTTCTCGCATGCTTTTGCCGATTGCCCTAAAATTTCTTGTCCTCTATAGAGGAGATATCGCTTCCACATATATATTGACCGATGCCAGAATGCCCTTTTGTTCTTGGCTTTCACGCCGCATGAGTTACAAAGATGCCATCCGCTAAAACAAGGAGAATAAGGCATATAGCATCTGAATTTTCTTCAATTTACGCCAAATGAGATTTTGATCATAGAGCATCCGCAGAAAGGTACGCTTGTCCCTACCAGGGGGCTAATGTCTATAAGCAACATAATCTCTCGAATTTCCTTCAAAAGGAAGTGCCAATGGGTTCGTAAACTTGTCCGAAAAACAGCGATGAATGATGTTCTTTGACTTTCGTACAAAAAGTCCCGCTTAAGGCTGAATTTGAGGGTACTCTGGCCTCCGGCGGTAGCGTGAGTATTTTTGATTTACATACCGCCATGAAAGCAGTTTGAGTACTTATGGGTCCGACACGGACCAATGACAAAATTATGACCGCTTTAGTGAACATCTGTCCATTCTATGGCATTCCTTGAAAGTACTTCATTTTCTCGCGCTTTTTGCTCGATTGCCCTAAAATTTCTTGTCCTCTATAGAGGAGATATCGCTTCCACATATATATAGACCGATGTCGAATGCCCTTTTGTTCTTGGCTTTCACGCCGCATGAGTTACAAAGATGCCATCCGCTAAAACAAGGAGAATAAGGCATATAGTCACTGGATTTTCTTTAATTTACGCCAAATGAGATCGCCTTGATCATAGAGCATCTACAGAAGGTACGCTTGTCCCTACCAGGGGCTAATGTCTATAAGCAACATAATCTCTCGAATTTCCTTCAAAAGGAAGTGCCAATGGGTTCGTAAACTTGTCTAAAAACAACGATTTAATGATGTTCTTTGACTTTCAAGGCCAAAAAGTCCTGCTTAAGGCTGAATTTGAGGGTATCCGCCTCCCCGCGGAAGTGTGGAGTATTTTTTGATTCGCACTCGCCATGAGCAGTTTGAGTACTTATGGGTCCGACACGGACACCAATGACAAAATTATGACCGCTTTAGTGAACATTTGTCCATTCTATGGCGCCCTTGAAAGTACTTCATTTTCTCGCATGCTTTTGCCCGATAGCCCTAAAATTTCTTGTCCTCTATAGAGGAGATATCGCTTCCACATATATATTGACCGATGCCAGAATGCCCTTTGTTCTTGGCTTTCACGCCGCATGAGTTACAAAGATGCCATCCGCCAAAAACAAGGAGAATAAGGCATATAGCCACTGAATTTTTTCAATTTACGGCCAAATGAGATTTCCTGATCATAGAGCATCCGCAGAAGGTACGCTTGTCCCTACCAGGGGGCTAATGTCTATAAGCAACATAATCTCTCAATTTCCTTCAAAAGGAAGTGCCAATGGGTTCGTAAACTTGTCCAAAAAAACAATGATGAATGATGTTCTTTGACTTTCATGGCCAAAAAGTCCTGCTTAAGGCTGAATTTGAGGGTACTCCGGCCTCCCATGGAAGCGTGAGTATTTTTGATTCACAGACCGCCATGTGAGCAGTTTGAGTACTTATGGGTCCGACACGGACCAATGACAAAATTATGACCGCTTTAGTGAACATGTGTCCATTCTATGGCGCCCTTGAAAGTACTTCATTTTCTCGCGCTTTTCGACTCGATTGCCCTAAAATTTCTTGTCCTCTATAGAGGAGATATCGCTTCCACATATATATTACCGATGCCAGAATGCCCTTTTGTTCTTGGCTTTCACGCCGATGAGTTACAAAGATGCCATCCGCTAAAACAAGGAGAATAAGGCATATAGTCACTGGATTTTCTTCAATTTACGGCCAAATGAGATCGCCTTGATCATAGAGCATCCGCAGAAAGGTACGCTTGTCCCTACCAGGGGGCTAATGTCTATAAGAAACATAATCTCTCGAATTTCCTTCAAAAGGAAGTGCCAATGGGTTCGTAAACTTGTCCAAAAACAAATGATTTAATGATGTTCTTTGACTTTCGTACAAAAAGTCCTGCTTAAGGCTGAATTTGAGGGTACTCTGGCCTCCCGGGCGGAGTGTGTAGTATTTTTGATTCACAGACCGCCATGAAAGCAGTTTGAGTACTTATGGGTCCGACACGGACCAATGACAAAATTATGACCGCTTTAGTGAACATCTGTCCATTCTATGGCGCCCTTGAAAGTACTTCATTTTCTCGCGCTTTTTGCCGATTGCCTAAAATTTCTTGTCCTCTATAGAGGAGATATCGCTTCCACATATATATCGACCGATGCCAGAATGCCCTTTTGTTCTTGGCTTTCACGCCGCATGAGTTACAACATGCCATCCGACGAAAACAAGGAGAATAAGGCATATAGTCACTGGATTTTCTTCAATTTACGCCAAATGAGATTGCCCTGATCATAGAGCATCCGCAGAAGGTACGCTTGTCCCTACCAGGGGCTAATGTCTATAAGCAACATAATCTCTCGAATTTCCTTCAAAAGGAAGTGCCAATGGGTTCAAAACTTGTCTCAAAAAACAGCGATTTAATGATGTTCTTTGACTTTCGTACAAAAAGTCCCGCTTAAGGCTGAATTTGAGGGTACTCCGGCCTCCCGGGCGGTAGCGTGAGTATTTTTGATTCGCATGCCGCCATGAAAGCAGTTTGAGTACTTATGGGTCCGACACGGACCAATGACAAAATTATGACCGCTTTAGTGAACATCTGTCCATTCTATGGCAGCCCTTGAAAGTACTTCATTTTCTCGCGCTTTTTGCCGATTGCCCTAAAATTTCTTGTCCTCTATAGAGGAGATATCGCTTCCACATATATATCGACCGATGCCAGAATGCCCTTTTGTTCTTGGCTTTCACGCCGCATGAGTTACAAAGATGCCATCCGCGAAAACAAGGAGAATAAGGCATATAGTCACTGGATTTTCTTCAATTTACGCCAAATGAGATCGCCTTGATCATAGAGCATCTGCAGAAGGTACGCTTGTCCCTACCAGGGGGCTAATGTCTATAAGCAACATAATCTCTCGAATTTCCTTCAAAAGGAAGTGCCAATGGGTTCGTAAACTTGTCTAAAAAATAGCGATTTAATGATGTTCTTTGACTTTCGTACAAAAGTCCTCGCTTAAGGCTGAATTTGAGGGTATTCCGGCCTCCTCGCGGAAGCGTGAGTATTTTTGATTCACAGGCCGCCATGAGCAGTTTGAGTACTTATGGGTCCGACACGGACTCAATGACAAAATTATGACCGCTTTAGTGAACATCTGTCCATTCTATGGCAATCCTTGAAAGTACTTCATTTTCTCGCTTTTTTTACCGATTGCCCCAAAATTTCTTGTCCTCTATAGAGGAGATATCGCTTCCACATATATATTGACCGATGCCAGAATGCCCTTTGTTCTTGGCTTTCACGCCGCATGAGTTACAAAGATGCCATCCGCTAAAACAAGGAGAATAAGGCATATAGTCACTGGATTTTCTTCAATTTACGGCCAAATGAGATCGCCTTGATCATAGAGCATCAAAGCAGAAGGTACGTTTGTCCCTACCAGGGGGCTAATGTCTATAAGCAACATAATCTCTCGAATTTCCTTCAAAAGGAAGTGCCAATGCGTTCAGAAACTTGTCTGAAAAACAACGATGAATGATGTTCTTTGAGTTTGAGGGCCAAAAAGTCCTGCTTAAGGCTGAATTTGAGGGTATCTCCGCCTCCCGCGCGGAAGCGTGGAGTATTTTTGATTCACAAGCTCGCCATGAAAGCTGTTTGAGTACTTATGGGTCCGACACGGACTCAATGACAAAATTATGACCGCTTTAGTGAACATCTGTCCATTCTATGGCGCCTTTGAAAGTACTTCATTTTCTCGCATGCTTTTTCCTGATTGCCCTAAAATTTCTTGTCCTCTATAGAGGAGATATCGCTTCCACATATATATTGATCGATGCTAGAATGCCCTTTGTTCTTGGCTTTCACGCCGCATGAGTTACAAAGATGCCATCCGCAAAAACAAGGAGAATAAGGCATATAGTCACTGGATTTTCTTCAATTTACGGCCAAATGAGATCGCCTTGATCATAGAGCATCTGCAGAAGGTACGTTTGTCCCTACCAGGGGGCTAATGTCTATAAGCAACATAATCTCTCGAATTTCCTTCAAAAGGAAGTGCCAATGGGTTCGTAAACTTGTCTGAAAAACAACGATTTAATGATGTTCTTTGACTTTCAGGCAAAAAGTCCTGCTTAAGGCTGAATTTGAGGGTATTCGGCCCTCGGGCGGAAGCGGAGTATTTTTGGATTCATATGCCGCCATGAGCAGTTTGAGTACTTATGGGTCCGACACGACCAATGACAAAATTATGACCGCTTTAGTGAACATCTGTCCATTCTATGGCAATCCTTGAAAGTACTTCATTTTCTCGCATGCTTTTTCCTCGATTGCCTAAAATTTTTGTCCTCTATAGAGGAGATATCATTTCCACATATATATTGACCGGGGCCAGAATGCCCTTTGTTCTCGGGCTTTCACGCAGATGCAAGATGCCATCCGCCATCCGCAAACAATGAGAATAAGGCATATAGATAGAGGCAAAGGTGTCCCGCCTTTCGATGAGATGGTGGATTTCGCTGGTGGAAGTCGACTTTGACGATCCGACTACGAAGGCAGCGAGGACGCCGCGCTTTAGCAATCGCTAAACCAACTCCGAGAGGTTATTGACCACGCCGAGCACGATCAACCCGACCACGAGGGTCTATTTCCGCGAGCAAACGAAGAACAAGCAAGAAACCGAGATTGCAACTGGATATTGCGAATATAAGATGAAAGCTTTATTGATCAAGGTGGGGTTCTCGTGGACGCTTTGTCCGGTCGCTGAACACAAACGGCACGCCGGTTGCAGCTATGGCGTAACTTTTGATCTAAACAAAACCCAAGTCTAAACGGTGCCCTAAGGGCTGTATATATGGAGGAAGAGGGGTGAATTTCGTGGCCTTTGGTGGAGGGGTCCAAACTAACCCTATCTCTTGTTTCCCCACACATACGGACTCTAAAAATAGCCTATACTAATGTATTTCGAAATTACATGGGCCTGCCCAATAATAAGGTGACGCAAAGACCTAGAATAGCCTATGGACTAATATTATGAAGTGGCATCTTGTATATTTCGTCCAAGGCTTCATGCACTCCTTATGGTGGCTTCAAAGTCCCAAATCATCACTTGTAACTCCGTTTGATCCCTTATGCATGCCATCAACTCCATGTGTGTTCTTGCTCCAATGTTCATCCTTCTCCAAGCTAGGCCCTTCATTTGTAAGCAAAACAAATGTATCCAATTTAGGCAAGATCATATTCTCATGAACATTAGAATCATTACCAAGAAACGAAAGTACCGTAATTTAGTTGATGCATGCGAGCTCTAGTAATTGGTCCAAGATGTATAGCAGCAGGGCTGTGGGTGTAACAATGGTATTGATGTCCTCATCATCCTCCCTTCTTGAAATGAAGTCGCCCTCGACGGAAGTTCATCTTCCTCACCCAAATATGGCTTCAAATCTGCAATGTTAAAAGTGGACTAACCCCAAAATCTGCAGCAGCTCAAGTTTATATGCATTATCATTTACTTTCTCCAACACTTTAAAGGGACCAGCAAGACGTGGTATTAGCTTTGATTTGCGCAAATCAGAAATCTATCCTCACGCAAATGTAACCAAACAAGATCTCCTGTGCAAACACAACATGTTTTCTACCCTTATCTCCAAAGAAGTTTATATTTAGCATTCATACGCCAATGTTTTCCTTAGTTAACTCATGCATTTTTAAAATCAATTCAGCACGCTTTTAGCATCAAAATTAACCTTCTCCAAGATGGAAGAGGCAACAAATCAATAGGTGCACGAGGTAGGAAACCATACACAATTTCAAAAGGGCACATCTTAGTAGTAGAATGCAATGAACGATTATAAGCAAATTCAATATGAGGCAAGCATTCTTCCCACATTTTCTTATTATTCTTCAAAACAGCCCTAAGCATAGTAGACAATGTTCTATTGACTACTTCAGCTTTGTCCATCGCTTGGGGGTGACAAGTAGTACTAAAAGTAGTTTAGTCCCCAACTTAGCCCATAAACATCTCCAAAAGTGGCTAAGAAATTTAGTATCACGATCTGAAACAATAGTATTTGGCACACCATGCAAGCTTAATAATTTCACGAAAAGAACAAATCAGAACATTAACAAAGATCATCGCTTTTATGACATGGTATAAAGTGTGCCATTTTCGAGAATCTATCCACGACAACAAATATGTTATCCTCCCTTCTTTGTTCTAGGTAAACCTAAAACAAAGTCCATAGATATATCCTCCCAAGGAACACTAGGTACAGTGCAAAGGCATATATAAACCATGAGGATTGAGTCGTGACTTAGCTTTTTGACATGTAGTGCAATGAGCAACAAAACGCCAACATCCCGCCTCATCTTTGGCCAAAAGAAATGTGTAGCAAGTATATCCTCCGCCTTCTTCACGCCAAAGTGTCCCATTAGTCCTCCTCCATGCGCCTCGCAACAACAAAAGACTAACGGAGCTAGCTGAATGCATAGCTTGTTAGAACGAAACACAAATCCATCATTAATGACAAACTTGTTCCATGTTCTACCTTCTTTACAATTCTGCAATACATCTTTAAAATCAGCATCATGCACATATTGATCTTTGATGGTCTCCAAACCAAATATTTTGAAGTCAAGTTGTGAAAGCATAGTATAGCGATTTAGACAATGCATCAAGAATAACATTTTCTTTACCCTTCTTGTGTTTAATGACATAAGGGAAAGTCTCAATGAATTCAACCCATTTAGCATGTCTACGATTCAGTTTAGCTTGACTTTTAATATGTTTCAAAGATTCATGATCGTAATGTATAACAAATTCTTTGGGCCATAAATAATGTTGCCATGTTTCTAAAGTCCTAACAAGAGCATATAATTTTTTATCATAAGTAGAATAATTCAGACTAGGCCCACTCAATTTTTCGTAAAAGTATGCAACAGGTTTGCCATCTTGTAATAACACACCTCCTAATCCAATTCCACTAGCATCACATTCAAGCTCAAAAGTCTTATTAAAATCGAAGTTGGAGTAAAGGAGCATGTGTCAACTTAGCTTTCAATACCGTGAAGGCTTCTTCCCGTATGCGGTACCCCAAACAAAAGGCACATCCTTCTTTGTAAGCTCATTGAGAGGTGCAGAATGGTGCTGAAATCTCTCACAAAACGCCTATAGAAACCAGCGAGGCCAAGGAAACTCCTCACTTGTGTGACCGCTTTGGGTCTGCGCCAACTCTCAATAGCTTCAATCTTGGCTTTATCAACTTCAATTCCCTCGTGGAGTAACAACATAGCCAAGAAAAGATACTCGGTCGGTGCAAAAGGTGCACTTCCTAAGGTTACCAAACAAACGCATCATCACGAGAGCATTAAAAACAGCACGAATGTTCCAAATGTTCTTCCAAAGATTTGCTATAAATCAAGATATCATCAAAATAAACTACCACAAATCGTCCAATGAAAGCACGAAACTTCGCTCATTAATCTCATGAAAGTACTAGGTGCATTAGTTAACCCAAAAGGCATGACTAACCACTCATATAATCCAAACTTAGTTTTAAATGCTGTTTTCCATTCATCTCCCAATTTCATACGAATTTGATGGTATCCACTACGCAAATCAACTTTGGAGAATATTGTAGAGCCACTCAATTCATCAAGCATATCATCTAGCCTAGGAATAGGGTGACGATAACTAATAGTAATATTATTGATGCCTCTACAATCAACACACATACGTGACGTACCATCCTTTTTTGGCACTAGAATAATAGGAACAAAGACAAGGACTAAGGGATTCGCAGATATAACCTTTGTCGAGCAGCTCCTCGATTTGACGATAATCTCCTTCGCCTCCTCCGGATTGGTACGGTATGGTGCACGGTTGGTAATGATGCACCGAATTAAGTCAATTTGATGCTCAATCCTCTAATAGGTGGTAATCCTGGGCACGCCTTGTGGAAAGACGCCAAAACTCCCCAAAATGTTAGTGACAAGTAGGGGCAAAGAGGAAGGCACGCCCTCGAATGAAAATAATGCCTCTTTGCACACAAAAGCATAGCAAATAGATTTGCCAAAATCTAGCTCATCAATATCAGATTTGGTGGCAAGTAAACATGCACTTTTCAATTTAATTTCGTATAACAAGAGATGGTTTATTATTAGGCTTCATGTGTCGCTCAAATTCTTTTGCCACAATCTGATTTTCACTCTTATTTTTCTCCTGCTTTTGCTTTATTAGCTCTATTAATATCATCTTTCAAAATGGACTCAGGAGTCATAGGAAGCAAAGTAATATTTTTATCCTTATGAACAAGAGTATACCGATTGTTTCTACCATGGTGTACAGAATTTTATCAAATTGCCATGGTCTACCAAGTAACAAGGAACATGCTTGCATAGGTACCACATCACAATCAACATAATCAGATATGTAGAGATACTAAAATGCACACTAACAAAGACGTGTTACCTTCACCTTGCCGCTGTTGTTGAACCATTGGATGTAGTAAGGATGTGGATGTGGTCTTGTGGTGAGAGATAGCTTCCCACCATCTCCATGCTAGCTGTTGTTGCAGCTCCTCCATCTATGATGACGCTAATAGAACGCTCCTTCACAACTCCCTTTGTATGGAACAAATTATGCCTCCGATTTTGCTCACCTTTGTGTAACTCTGCACACTCAAAACACGCTGAGCAACTAAACATTCATACCACAAGATCTTCAAGAGCCATGTATTGTGTCTCATGATCGTAATCATCTCCACCGTGTTCCTCATGTGTAATAAGAGCCAAAGTCTCTCATCATAGTCACTAGCGGACTCATACCCACCATCCTCGTGAGCAATCATCACACGCTGAGATTTGCATTCTCTCGCAAAATGTCCTCTTCCCTTACAACGATTTACAAATAATATCACTTGTGTGCCCTGCTGACGCCATGGAAGAAGAGCTCAGGCAGCCCAAGCAGTGTGCTCTTGGCGATAGTGGTGGTTGTGCCTCGCTTGTATCACGGTTGAGGTGGCACCAAGGAGGTGATGGTGCAAAGGAAGTAGATGATGCACGTGGTGTCCATGATGAAGGTCGACCTGCAGAAAAGTTAGTGCGCCAATGCCTGCCGATCCTCAAGACTTCACGCTCAGCTTTACAAGCAAGATGGAATAAACGAGTGATATTATTATAATCCTTATAGTCTAGAATGGTCTGAATCTCTATTTAATCCACCCGTAAAACGCAAGCATAGCTTCATTCTCCTCAACAATACCACATCTAATCAAGCCAGCTTTGTAATTCCCGATAATATTCTTCTACAGAATTTTTTCCTTGTCTTAAACGCTGCAATTTTTGAAGTAATTCACGTTGATAATATGGTGGAACCCAACGAGTACGCATAGCAGTTTTCAAAGCAGCCCAAGTAGCTGGAACAGATATAATCTACAATGTTCGCACCACCAAACACATGCAAAGCTAGTGAAAGCACAAACAAAGCAGCAGAACACGCCTCCTCCTCGTGATATTGTAAACATGTAAATCGTTGTTCAGCTTTCTAACTCCCAAGTAAGATATATATCAGAACATATCTACCCTCAAATGGTGGAATATTCAATTTCAGTTTAGGGAGATGGTCATGATCTCGCACTGAGGGGGAGCCCTAACATTGCCATTATTTGCATGTGGACGACCGGTGGTTGTGGTGCTGGTGGTTGCACGTAGTTCGATGTTGATCAACCTCATCCTCATAATCGCCCACATACTCATCCTCCTCCTGCACCAAAGCAGCAGCAGCAGAGCAGGAGCCAAAGAAGCACCAACAGCAGAGCAGCCGCACCAGAATTTTGTCCCGCTCAATAGGAACACGCTGAGCTCGGCCCATACCGATTCGAAGGGGGCGAGTTGTTGTCGCTGCAGAGGTGCGATAGGTGCAGCCGGGCGGTGGTTGTGGAAAACGCGCGAGCAATTCATCAAACTTGCTATCGCTTTGTTTCAAACGCCTTCTCAATGCCATCTATCTTCTCCATGGCCTCACAAATCTGCTTACCACATCTTGCACCTCGTCCAATCATCATTTGTCAAACTTATCATGTAGCTGTTTGTTTGTCGTTCTCCCAATCAGCCTCATCGGCCTGTGTTCCTCGCCATGGTTAGCAGCAATAGAAACACACAAGAATATGATCCTGCAGACTACTAGGAAGTGGTGGTGGTGGTGTGGTGGATAACACAACCGCGAAGCAAATCTCAAATTCTACCAGCCTACCCAAAAGAAGTGGTGATCGGCAACCGCTAGAAGTCAAAACTCTCAAAGCTTGGCTATAGCGACACTGTGGAGAATCAAACGCACGACGAGATGTATGTGGAGCTGGAAGGCTTATAATATGGTAGCAAAAGGGTCAAGAATAATCAAATCAGAGATGCAAAGTTGAATAAACGCCAACGACGGTAGATCAGGTTGGTCCTAGGCTAGACCGTATAGAGACGCGAGCCTAGAACACTAACAAAATCACGACGCTGCACGTAAACAAAGGAAAAGCACACTCTGAATTTTTTTTTTTCGCTTTTTTTTTTTTTGCTTTTTTTTTTTTGCGCTGCTTTTTTTTTTTTTTGCGAAAAATCACTATAATGGCGAAAGTGTCTCAAAACTCTTCCTGTGTCAAATTGACAGATGGGCACGAAATTTTTTCGACCAATTTTTTTTTTTTTTTCGATCGCCGACCCAAAAATCGAAACGGGTCAAAAAACTTTCTATAACGGCGATCGCTCAATACGCTTAGAAACACCTAAAATAGGATAGCCGTAAAATTTTTATCCCGCATGCTTTTGGAAATTTTTTAAACGAGGGTGGTTTTTTTTTTTTTTTGAAACCAACCTCTTCTACGGACGGCAAAAGATTGCTGAATCCAAACCTACTCGCATAAGGAAACACGAATCGAATTTAGATGGATCCCAAAACAAATCTAATATGCAAGGAACTCGGATTGGTGGTGGATATATGGTGGTGGTATATGGCAACGTGGTGGTATATGGCAGCGTGGTGGTATATGGATACGGATTCAAGCGGTGGCGGATAAGCGGTGGTGGTAGATGGCAGGGCGATGATGATGGTGCGCGGCGGCGTGACAACTTATGACCGTAACTCAAACTCTAAAAGACTAGACTCTAAGACCAAAGAACTAGACACGACGATGCAACCGCAAATTCAACAACGCAAATACGTAAAAGATTATGCAAAGGCTCGATTGGTTCGGATATGATGACCTAACCCTAATTTTTTTTGGCTTTTTCGTGGACTGAGGTATGAAGAATGACTCGATCTAAACTACGAAAAATCGTAAAATCTCACCGAGCAACCTCGAAATCTGATACCACTTGATAGAGGCAAAGGTGTCCCGCCTTCGATGAGATGGTGGATTTCGCTTGGTGGAAGTCGACTTTGACGATCCGACTACGAAGGCAGCGAGGACGCCGCGCTTTAGCAATCGCTAAACCAACTCCGAGAGGTTATCGACCACGCCGAGCACGATCAACTCGACCACGAGGGTCTATTTCGCGCGAGCAAACGAAGAACAAGCAAGAAACTGAGATTGCAACTGGATATTGCGTAATATAAGATGAAAGCTTTATTGATCAAGGTGGGGCTCAGGACGCTTTGTCCGGTCGCTGAACACAAACGGCACGCGGTTGCAGCTATGGCTAACTTTTGATCTAAACAAAACCCAAGTCTAAACGGTGCCCTAAGGGCTGTATATATGGAGGAAGAGGGGTGAATTTCGTGGCCTTTGGTGGAGGGGTCCAAACTAACCCTATCTCTTGTTTCCCACACATACGGACTCTAAAAATAGCCTATACTAATGTATTTCGAAATTACATGGGCTGGCCCAATAATAAGGTGACGCAGACCTAGAATAGCCTATGGACGAATATTATGAAGTGGCATCTTGTATATTTCGTCCAAGGCTTCATGCACTCCTTATGGTGGCTTCAAAGTCCTGAAATCATCACTTGTAACTCCGTTTGATCCTCTTGCATGCCATCAACTCCATGTGTGTTCTTGCTCCAATGTTCATCCTTCTCCAAGCTAGGCCCTTCATTTGTAAGCAAAACAAATGTATCCAATTTAGGCAAAGATCATATTCTCATGAACATTAGAATCATTACCAAGAAACGAAAGTACCGTAATTTAGTTGATGGCACGAGCTCTAGTAATTGGTCCAAGATGTATAGCAAATAGGGCTGTGGGTGTAACAATGGTATTGATGTCCTCATCAATAGCCGACCGCTTTAGTGAACATTTTTCCATTCTATTTTTTTTTTCAATTTACGGCCAAATGAGATTGTCTTGGCTTTCACGATCATAGAGCATCCGCAGAAGGTACGCTTGTCCCTACCAGGGGGTCTAATGTCTATAAGCAACATAATCTCTCGAATTTCCTTCAAAAGGAAGTGCCAATGGGTTCAAACTTGTCCGAAAAACAGCGATTTAATGATGTTCTTTGACTTTCGTACAAATAGTCCTGCTTAAGGCTGAATTTGAGGGTATCTGGCCTCCGGCGAAGCGTGAGTATTTTTGATTCACACGCCGCCATGAGCAGTTTGAGATTTATGGGTCCGACACGGCCTCAATGACAAAATTATGACCGCTTTAGTGAACATATGTCCTTTCTATGGCAATCCTTGAAAGTACTTCATTTTCTCCCGCGCTTTTTGCCTGATTGCCCTAAAATTTCTTGTCCTCTATAGAGGAGATATCGCTTCCACATATATATGACCGCCCAAGGAATGCCCTTTTGTTCTTGGCTTTCACGCCGCATGAGTTACAAAGATGCCATCCGCTAAAACAAGGAGAATAAGGCATATAGTCATGGATTTTCTTCAATTTACAGCCAAATGAGATTACCCGGATCATAGAGCATCCGCAGAAGGTACGCTTGTTTCTACCAGGGGGCTAATGTCTATAAGCAACATAATCTCTCGAATTTCCTTCAAAAGGAAGTGCCAATGGGTATAGAAACTTGTCCGAAAAACAAATGATTTAATGATGTTCTTTGACTTTCAGGCCAAAAGTCCCGCTTAAGGCTGAATTTGAGGGTACTCGGCCTCCCGGGCGGAAGCGGGTGAGTATTTTTGATTCGTGTTCGCCATGAGCAGTTTGAGTACTTATGGGTCCGACACGGACCAATGTCAAAATTATGACCGCTTTAGTGAACATCTGTCCATTCTATGGCGCCCTTGAAAGTACTTCATTTTCTCGCGCGCTTTTTGCCGATTGCCCTAAAATTTCTTGTCCTCTATAGAGGAGATATCGCTTCCACATATATATCGACCGATGACAGAATGCCCTTTTGTTCTTGGCTTTCACGCCGCATGAGTTACAAAGATGCCATCCGCAAAAACAAGGAGAATAAGGCATATAGCCATCGGATTTTCTTCAATTTACGCCAAATGAGATCGCCTTGATCATAGAGCATCCGCAGAAGGTACGCTTGTCCATACCAGGGGCTAATGTCTATAAGCAACATAATCTCTCAATTTCCTTCAAAAGGAAGTGCCAATGGGTTCGTAAACTTGTCTCAAAAAACAATGATTTAATGATGTTCTTTGACTTTCGTACAAAAAGTCCTGCTTAAGGCTGAATTTGAGGGTATCTGGCCTCCCGCGGAAGCGTGGAGTATTTTTGATTCACAGCCGCCATGAAAGCAGTTTGAAGACTTATGGGTCCGACACGACCAATGACAAAATTATGACCGCTTTAGTGAACATCTGTCCATTCTATGGCGCCCTTGAAAGTACTTCATTTTCTCGCATGCTTTTTACGATTGCCCTAAAATTTCTTGTCCTCTATAGAGGAGATATCGCTTCCACATATATATCGACCGATGCCAGAATGCCCTTTTGTTCTTGGCTTTCACGCCGCATGAGTTACAAAGATGCCATCCGCGAAAAACAAGGAGAATAAGGCATATAGCAGCTGAATTTTTCAATTTACGGCCAAATGAGAATTCCTGATCATAGAGCATCC
Source organism: Aegilops speltoides (assembly GCA_021437245.1). Classification (NCBI taxonomy): domain Eukaryota; kingdom Viridiplantae; phylum Streptophyta; class Magnoliopsida; order Poales; family Poaceae; genus Aegilops; species Aegilops speltoides. Next base: position 203,689,030 of record CM038141.1, read on the forward strand.
ATGAAATGTACATTTGTCCCTACCAGGGGGCTAATGTCTATAAGCAACATAATCTCTCGAATTTCCTTCAAAAGGAAGTGCCAATGGGTTCAAACTTGTCTCAAAAAACAAATGATTTAATGATGTTCTTTGACTTTCAGGCCAAAAAAGTCATACTTAAGGCTGAATTTGAGGGTACTCCGGCCTCCCGGCGAAGCGGGAGTCGTTTTTGATTCACGCTACCGTGAGCAGTTTGAGTACTTATGGTTCCGACACGGACTTCAATGACAAAATTATGACCGCTTTAGTGAACATCTGTCCATTCTATGGTAGTCCTTGAAAGTACTTCATTTTCTCCTACGCTTTTTGCCGATTGCCCTAAAATTTCTTGTCCTCTATAGAGGAGATATCGCTTCCACATATATATCGACCGATGCAAGGAATGCCCTTTTGTTCTTGGCTTTCACGCCGCATGAGTTACAAAGATGCCATCCGCTAAAACAAGGAGAATAAGGCATATAGTCACTGGATTTTCTTCAATTTACAGCCAAATGAGATCGCCCGGATCATAGAGCATCGCAGAAGGTACGCTTGTCCCTACCAGGGGGCTAATGTCTATAAGCAACATAATCTCTCGAATTTCCTTCAAAAGGAAGTGCCAATGGGTTCAAACTTGTCCGAAAAACAATGATTTAATGATGTTCTTTGACTTTCGTACAAAAAGTCCTGCTTAAGGCTGAATTTGAGGGTATCTGGCCTCGCGCAAGCGTGAGTATTTTTGATTCACATACCGCCATGAGCAGCAGTTTGAGTACTTATGGGTCCGACACGGACTCAATGACAAAATTATGACCGCTTTAGTGAACATATGTTCTTTCTATGGCGCCCTTGAAAGTACTTCATTTTCTCGCGCTTTTTGCCGATTGCCCTAAAATTTCTTGTCCTCTATAGAGGAGATATCGCTTCCACATATATATCGACCGATGCCACGAATGCCCTTTTGTTCTAGGCTTTCACACGCATGAGTTACAACATGCCATCCGCTAAAACAAGGAGAATAAGGCATATAGTCAGCTGGATTTTCTTCAATTTACGCCAAATGAGATTACCTTGATCATAGAGCATCCGCAGAAGGTACGCTTGTCCCTACCAGGGGGCTAATGTCTATAAGCAACATAATCTCTCGAATTTCTTCAAAAGGAAGTGCCAATGGGTTCGTAAACTTGTCCGAAAAACAGCGATGAATGATGTTCTTGAATTTCGTACAAAAAGTCCCGCTTAAGGGTGAATTTGAGGGTATCTGCCTCGGCGGAAGCGTGAGTATTTTTTGATTCACAAGCCGTCATGAAAGCAGTTTGAGATTTATGGGTCCGACACGGGCTCGGAATGAAAAAATTATGACTGTTTTAGTGAGCATATTTCCTTTCTATGGCAAACCTTGAAAGTACTTCATTTTCTCCTGCGCTTTTAGCCTGATTGCCCCAAAATTTCTTGTCCTCTATAGAGGAGATATCGTTTCCACATATATATTGACCGCTGCAAGGAATGCCCTTTTGTTCTTGGATTTCATGCGCATGAGTTACATCATGCCATCCGGCGAAAACAAGGAGAATAAGGCATATAGCCGCTGGATTTTCTTCAATTTACAACCAAATGAGATTGCCTTGATCATAGAGCATCGCAGAAGGTACGCTTGTCCCTACCAGGGGGCTAATGTCTATAAGCAACATAATCTCTCGAATTTCCTTCAAAAGGAAGTGCCAATGGGTTCGTAAACTTGTCCAAAAACAGCGATTTAATGATGTTCTTGACTTTCGGGCCAAAAAGTCCTGCTTAAGGGTGAATTTGAGGGTACTCGGCCTCCTAACGGAAGCGTGAGTATTTTTGATTCAAGGCGCCGCCATGAAAGCAGTTTGAGTACTTATGGGTCCGACACGGACTCAATGACTAAAATTATGACCGCTTTAGTGAACATCTGTCCATTCTATGGCGCCTTGAAAGTACTTCATTTTCTCGCGCGCTTTTGCCCGATTGCCTAAAATTTCTTGTCCTCTATAGAGGAGATATCGCTTCCACATATATATCGACCGATGCCAGAATGCCCTTTGTTCTTGGCTTTCACGCCGCATGAGTTACAACATGCCATCCGCAAAAACAAGGAGAATAAGGCATATAGTCACTGGATTTTCTTCAATTTATCGCCAAATGAGATCGCCTTGATCATAGAGCATCCGCAGAAGGTACGCTTGTCCCTACCAGGGGGCTAATGTCTATAAGCAACATAATCTCTCGAATTTCCTTCAAAAGGAAGTGCCAATGGGTTCAGAAACTTGTCTGAAAAACAACGATTTAATGATGTTCTTTGACTTTCGTACAAAAAGTCCCGCTTAAGGCTGAATTTGAGGGTACTCGGCCTCCGGCGGAAGCGTGAGTATTTTTTGATTCAAGCTCGCCATGAGTAGTTTCAAGTACTTATGGGTCCGACACGGACCAAAGACAAAATTATGACCGCTTTAGTGAACATATGTCCTTTCTATGGCAATCCTTGAAAGTACTTCATTTTCTCCTCGCTTTTTGCCGATTGCCTAAAATTTCTTGTCCCCTATAGAGGAGATATCGCTTCCACATATATATCGACCGATGCAAGGAATGCCCTTTGTTCTTGGCTTTCACGCCGCATGAGTTACAAAGATGCCATCCGCTAAAAACAAGGAGAATAAGGCATATAGTCATGAATTTCTTCAATTTACGGCCAAATGAGATCGCCTTGATCATAGAGCATCGCAGAAGGTACGCTTGTCCCTACCAGGGGGCTAATGTCTATAAGCAACATAATCTCTCAATTTCCTTCAAAAGGAAGTGCCAATGGGTTCGTAAACTTGTCCAAAAACAGCGATGAATGATGTTCTTTGACTTTCAGGCCAAAAGTCCCGCTTAAGGCTGAATTTGAGGGTATCTGCCTCCCGGCGGAAGCGTGAGTATTTTTTGATTCACAGACTTGCCGCCACCAGTTTGAGTACTTATGGGTCCGACACGACTCGAATGACAAAATTATGACCGCTTTAGTGAACATCTGTCCATTCTATGGCGCCCTTGAAAGTACTTCATTTTCTCGCGCGCTTTTGCCCGATTGCCCTAAAATTTCTTGTCCTCTATAGGGAGATATCGCTTCCACATATATATCGACCGATGCCAGAATGCCCTTTGTTCTTGGCTTTCACGCGCATGAGTTACAAAGATGCCATCCGCGAAAACAAGGAGAATAAGGCATATAGCCACCGGATTTTCTTCAATTTACGCCAAATGAGATTGCTTGGATCATAGAGCATCCGCAGAAGGTACGCTTGTCCCTACCAGGGGGCTAATGTCTATAAGCAACATAATCTCTCAATTTCCTTCAAAAGGAAGTGCCAATGGGTTTAGAAACTTGTGTGAAAAACAACGACGAATGATGTTCTTTGACTTTCAGGGCCAAAAAGTCCTACTTAAGGCTGAATTTGAGGGTACACCGGGACTACTGGTGGAAGTGTGGAGTATTTTTTGGATTCGCGCGCTCGCCACGAGCAGTTTCAGTATGTATGGGTCCGACACGGACTCCGAATGACAAAATTATGACCGTTTAAGTGAACATATGTCCAATGTATGGCGGTCCTTGAAAGTACTTCATTTTCTCGTGCGCTTTTTGCTTGGTTGCCCCAAAATTTCTTGTCCCCTATAGAGGAGATATCATTTCCACATATATATCGACCGATGCCAGAATGCCCTTTTGTTCTTGGCTTTCACACGCATGAGTAAAAAGATGCCATCCGCTAAAAACAAGGAGAATAAGGCATATAGCAGCTGAATTTTCTTCAACTTACGCCAAATGAGATTTCCCGGATCATAGAGCATCCGCAGAAGGTACGCTTGTCCCTACCAGGGGGCTAATGTCTATAAGCAACATAATCTCTCGAATTTCCTTCAAAAGGAAGTGCCAATGGGTTCGTAAACTTGTCTCAAAAACAATGATTTAATGATGTTCTTTGACTTTCAGTACAAAAGTCCTGCTTATGGCTGAATTTGAGGTTACTCCGGCCTCGGCGGAAGCGTGAGTATTTTTTGATTCAAGGCCGCAGCGAAGCAGTTTGAGTACTTATGGGTCCGACACGGACTCAATGACAAAATTATGACCGCTTTAGTGAACATCCGTCCATTCTATGGCGCCCTTGAAAGTACTTCATTTTCTCGCGCGCTTTTTGCCCGATTGCCCCAAAATTTCTTGTCCTCTATAGAGCAAATATCGCTTCCACATATATATCGACCGATGCCAGAATGCCCTTTTGTTCTTGGCTTTCACGCCGCATGAGTTACAAAGATGCCATCCGCCAAAACAAGGAGAATAAGGCATATAGTCGCTGGATTTTCTTTAATTTACGGCCAAATGAGATCGCCTTGATCATAGACATCTACAGAAGGTTCGCTTTCCCTACCAGGGGCTAATGTCTATAAGCAACATAATCTCTCGAATTTCCTTCAAAAGGAAGTGCCAATGGGTTCATAAACTTGTCCAAAAAACAGCGATTTAATGATGTTCTTTGACTTTCGTGGCCAAAAAGACCCGCTTAAGGCTGAATTTGAGCAGATTCGGCCTCCCGGCGGAGGTGTGGAGTATTTTTGATTCACAGGTTTCGCCATGAAAGCAGCTTTGAGATTTATGGGTCCGACATGGACACCGAATAAAAAATAATGAC